>VXBL01001075.1:1391082-1439982 GCA_013400195.1 Aramus guarauna
TAAAAAAAAAAAAAAAAAAAGAAGAGAAAGTTGCTAGTTTTGTGAAATGTCAGGAGGACAAAACTGGCAGCTTTTGCCTTTTTTTTACAACACGCGTCAGCAGCAGTTTCCCAGAGGCAACTCATACACAGTGGCACGTCGAGGAGGATCGTCTCCCCCTGCCACACAACGAGGCTCTGGTCCAGCAGCGTGAGGTGGGATTACAACAGTACAGTCTTGTAAAAACCTTCTAAGTAACAGGCTAGAGCAGTGTTCCCAGACCTCTACCACCACAGACAGAGTATTGGCATCTGATTAAATTCTCCAGACCCCTTTCATTTCCCACCTAGGGCCTGCTGCTCTCTCCACAGTCCTACAGACCTCTGGACATCCTTCATCGTTTTCCCTCTCCCCTCTCCTCACAATTATAAATCATTTCCTTAGAGGGCGGGGGATGGGGGGGGGGGAAATTGCTCATGATGTTCTCTCTCTTCATCTGCTTCTCTCTGGTGTGGGCATACAACCCCTTTGGCCACAGGACACCCTCCTCTTAGAGGAGACCATCTTCCCTTTGAGCAAAGACAATATCCCAGGATGTTTATGCTGTCCTGTTAGTGATCTCCCCGTGGCAACCGGGGAGGTTGATCATGACGCCATAGCTCTCCTACCACAGGGAAAGGAGCCGAGACCAGCCCATGGTGCAGCCATCCCAGACTACAAGGGTTTTTGGCCTGGTTGGCACATACACAGCCTCAGCAAGAAGATGGATGTTGGAATAGGGAGTGAAAGCCAGGGAAGAATGCGAAGAAGCAGATGGGAAAGAAAAGATGAATTAAAGATTAATTAAACTGTCCCTAGTAAACTGTCAGCAGAGAGTAGGACCCCTTGTGCCAGCCCCCTGTGTCTCCTCCCCACACAGGGTGGGATTTCGCTTTACTCCATATAGATGCACAGTCCCATGCCCCTTTCCAAAATAGCTTCTCTCCTATGGAAGGTTTAGTTCATCCAAACCTGCTGAACAATCATTGCCTCAAGTATTTTTTTTAATCACTCCCAAATACCTCTCCTTTGGGGGATTCCTGCTGAGATCCCAAGCCGGATTCTCCACTGGAGTAAATCAGCCTAGCTATGCTAACTGGGCTGCTGATTTACACCCACCAGAGATCGACCCTGCTCCCAGCCAACTCCACTCCCTACGCTTGCACGTGCACAAGCCTTGTCTAAAAAACTCCTGGCGAAACCTTGCAGTGCATCCTCCCCTGCGCAGGGCTATTCTTGGGATTTAAGGAATGTGGGCATTATATTGCTATGAAAAGGGGCACTGTGCTGAATTTATACACAGGGAGGTTGCAGGGATGGGAGCCAGGGTGTAGTAGCCTTACATCTGTGACAATGTTACAGGGGTGACAACAGCAAAAAAACTTTGATCAATCCCAGAGTACAAATGCAGGTTTATATTCTTGCCATCTGGCAGAGTATCATGTTAAGAGCTGAGCAGACAACAGTGGCTGCTACTACACAGTGTACTACATACCAATAAAAGCTGAATGGATCTACAATAAAGCAGACTTTTGAAATAGCTGTGAAAGGAAAATCTAGGCCACTAAGTATTGTTAGAAACAATGTCCTTATATTTTCCCTTTCCCTTACTATTCTCCTCTGTCTTGCTTCTGCTCTTGGGATTCCTCTTCCCTCCCTTTTCCCAGCCCCGGTGGCTGCACAGAGAGCTATCAAGTGAAATACTGAACCTAAACTAAAGGTTGTGTTCATTTAACAAGCATTAAATAACGGTCAGGACGGGCAGACTGGCAGCTGCCTTCACAGCTGAGGCCAATCCCCCTCCATAAATGGTGAAGCGTAGCATCCCCACGAATGGAGGAGGTGACTTCAGTCTCTTCTTTCCTGCTTCTCCCTCCCCTACTCAGCACAAGTGCAAACGAGACCCACTCTGATCCACAGCCCCATAGATAAAGTCCTAGATGAGTGTAATCATTGTCTTTTGCACTTCTCCAGAGCTCCTCCAGCACAAGGAGCTCAAATTGTTCTCTGGACCCTGCCCATAGCAGTTGTAAACTCCCAAATGTGACCAAGCCACCACTGCTTAGACAGAAACCATGCTCTGCATCCAGCTCAATACAAATGTCTTAGCTCAAATGTCTTTCATTTAGAAATTAAGCGGGCACACTCTGCCCTGCACTTTCCACATGCCAACGCCACATTTGCTCTGACACATGCTGTAGTGCCTTACACAGTGTTATTTGGGCTGCAAATTGCCAGAGCATCTCTCTGATGGGGATCAGAAGGAGGGACAAGCTCTCATTTCACTCACAAGTTCACCATGTCTTAAAGGTGTTTGCCCAAGCCAGTAGCAAAGTCAGGAAGAGACTCTACCCATCCTGGTTCCTGAAACCAGTTTCAACACCAAGACCACCACCCCTGCACTATTCAACTTCACAGGCCACAGACCTCAACACAAAACACAGTTGGTATCATTCTTCACAACAAGCTCTGTAAGCCATCTGAGCTACCAAATCATCACTCCCACCGGATACGAACAGACACATCAATGCCAAGATGTACTCTCCAGCACTCTCCCTTTCATCTCAGTGGTGAAAATACCACGGACAATGGCACATCATCTAAAGGACCCTGTGGGTCCCCTTCTCTCTGTTTTGAGTACATATTTCCCATTAAAATTAGTAAGATTATTAGCTAGCAATTAGACGGAAGAAAAATTTCGCCTGGCAGTTACATCTCATTGTTACTAAGTTTTCCTATCAGGAAATACAATGATCTCAGAAGGGAAGCAATGGAAACTGTCACTTGAAACAACTGAACAGGTTGCTGGACTAGACACTACAGGGAACAGTCCTGACCTGGCCGGAAGACCCAATAGCCCCATTCTTCCTCTTTGGCATCTGTGATCCTACAATTGCTCAGTCATTTCAATAAATCCTTCAGCTCCTCTATCAGATTTCATTTTTTTATGGGCTCAATTCTCGAAAGAACTCACTGCCCAGTATTCAGGCCAGCTTTTCATCTTCAGTTGCAACTCTGAGCTTTCCAAACACGCTCAGCACCCAAGATGCTATCTTCGGAAAGTCCCAGACGAGGTAGTATTACTTTGCCAAGACTCTGAAGTACTAAGGGTCTATTTGATGGCTCCCTGACTCTTCAACATGAGGAAATGTTTGCATGATGTTCTTATGGATGTCCACACCATCAAAAGGGCTAGAGACTATTTTCCCAAAGTAACTTGACCCATTTAAAGACCTTCTCCGGGAAAGCCAGTTGAGTATCTCTGACATCTGCATTACCACAGACACTCTGGTATTAACCATCCCCTTTATCTCACTATATTTTTGTTGATAGCTGAACTATGCAATGCAGTGGGTCTGGCATCCCAGCAATGGCTAGTTATCAGGAGCAAGAAAGCACGAGGTCTGGGAACTCATTGAAAACATTCAGAGGCGATACGTGAGGGACTGGGAGAGATTAGACAGGGTTTGCTGGGGCTCCAGGAATTCCTGCAATTCAGGAGTTACATGGCGAGATTTCTTTTTTGTATGGGACAGCAGCAAGCAGGAAGATGGAGTTTCCATTTCTCTTTGAAGTTGTTTTCCCAAAACTGTCACATGTACACAGCTTCTCCTGTTTTTTCTCCACTGTTTCAACCAGCTGGGGTACCTAGGGCAAGTCCTGAGAGTAACAACCCTCATGTAAACTGGAGAGGCTCAACTGGGCTCTCATTTCACCAGGCGTTAGAATTTGGAGCCTGACTGACAACATCCACAGCTGCCTCCCCAGTAATTCACCACTTAGAAAGGGCTAATTGGTATGAGGTAATTAGTTTCAGGCAAAGAATGCTTGAAAAATAATCTGTGTGTGTGTGTGAGGTCAGCCATCCTAGGTTTTGTTCAACATACTTTTTTTTTGTCTGCTGTCGAAACAGATCCCAGTGAGGTGATTTAAGACACCTCAACTAGGTGGATGCTGGAGATTCAGAGAATCAAGCATTTAAACATACTAAAATGCTTAAAGAAACAAATTCAACCCTAAATGCTTCTGACATAACAGGCATTTAAAATGTGGAGGTTTCATGGGCAATGCTAATTACCCTAATAGCTCATCTCCTTTTCCCATACACCCCCACACCTAGGCTCTTGGTTTGCCCATGGGAACAGAGAAGACAACAGGAAAGCAATCAAACAGAAGACAGATTTGCCAAAAATAAGGTCTTGCAAGAGTTGTGGCTACATTCATTTGCCACTCAGTTCCCGCCCGGTCACGGATCAGCTGTGAAAACAAGGCCACTGGGAAAGCACCACGTGAAGCCAGAATGGAAATGCCGACACAACCCCAAATTAATAGCAGCCAATCTCAGCCACAGACGCTACAGTGGCAGCTTTCTTGTGTTGTTGTTATTTTTCCCTAAAATAGCCTGTAAGATAAAGAGAGCCAGTGATTAGCTAAGTGCCATCTCCCCTGATATGCATTTGCCCATTATCTGCTCCTGACACCTAATATTTAATTGCACTGAAACGTCCCAGCAGGACTGCCTGTTCTAAGAGGGACTGAATAGACTGACTGTGGGGAAAAAAGGAATTAAAAAAAAAAAAAAAAAAGCTTGCGGGCGCATCCAAGAAATGAAAAGGCTGCACTCCAGCGGGGTTAGGATGTCAGTATGGGGATTTCAACAGCAAGGGTGCAAAAGGTTACTTCTAGGAAAGGTTGGCTACCTCTCAGAAGCACAGCCAGGTTCCAAACTATTGGGCCTGGTAAGGTTTCCTGCCCGCAAAAATAGTGGCACGCTCTCTGTCAACAAGACCTGGGCTCTTCCCCCTTTCCTTCCTGTTTATAAAATGTCGCTTCAAGGACACCAGTGAGATCAGAGGCTCTCTGTGCTCCAGAGAGACAGCCCCAGCCTCGCCATGCTTAAAATCTGCACAGAAAAAGCAACAGGGGAGTGGAAGCATTATCAACTCTCAAGGAGGTTTTTGTTGCTGTCTTGGTTTTTTGGGCTTGCTTTTTTGTTGTTGTTGTTGTTCTTAAACTGGTTCATTTCACGGTTCCTGTTTGCCGAGCAAACATATGAACCACCTGATCAGCACAGCTGGCAGAGCAGGGCAACGTGGCACAGGAACGGATGACCGGGGATGAGAAGGTGAGAGCATGGACCCCGCCTGATAAAAACCGCCTGAAGTACACTGGGAGCTCCCAAAGCAACACAGGGGACCTGTGGCAAAGCCTAGTTCCCCCATGCTTCAACCTAGAAGGATGAGATCCACTTGCCTTTCTAACATCTGGTAACCAGGGAGCCAGCTGGAGTGGTGGAAGAGCTGTGTACCAAGCCCTGTGGGCTCTGGGACTGACACAAGTCATCCTGCCCCTGAACGCAGGACTCAGTCCACCATAAACGTAACAGTGTTTAAGGGTTTGTTGTAAACTAAACAGGAAGGTATGAGTTGTTTGGAAACCTCATGCTGTCCGTGGAGAGAGGAGAATCCGTAATCCTTAAAAAGCAGCAAAGGTAAATTCTGGAGTTAGCTCTGCTGATAATTTTTGGCTATAAGGTTTGTCCTCTACATGTCTCCTCTCATGATAAAGTGATTTTTGGTTCTGATCTGCAGATGGATGGAAAATGCCTAATGTCCAGGAACAAGGCAGAGGTTTTTGGATTAAGTTGCAGTGCTTTGTGGCTTGCACATCCACAAAGCAACAGCCATGATGAACACATGCATCCATGACAGTTATCATACAGCATAAGAGGTTCACTGTCCCCAAAAAGTGTGACATAGTTCTCCATCCTCTGACACGCTTGCCACATGCCTCTGAATACTGTGTTACCCAATGCAAAATGTAACGCACAGCACGCAGGGGCATTAGCTTTGAAAACAGTCTGGAAGCATCTCAGTTATCCCATGTTGAAAATGGTCATGATGCATTAGATTGCTGTTGTGCCAAAGATCTATGCAAGCATCTTTTAGCCCTAAAACCACTCTGAGCTCTCTAATCTAAGCTGAGGCAGTAGTGTTTGAGTCTTGGTCCACACTCAGTTTGCTCAGATTTTAGGATTTGAGATGTAATCCTAATTTGGTGCAGAACTCATTTCCATGATGCTGGAATCATCTAGGCTGCTCTGATCAGATTCGTAGCATCTGGAGAAGCATAAAAAGGACCCCAAACCCCACCACACACTGCTGTAACGTCATTCCTGTTTTGCTGATCCCTTTGCTAAATGGGACCAAACTCAGAAAACAGACCTCTCTGGTCATGCAATCCAAATCCAAAACCAAAAACCATTAAGTGTGGATTTGGATTAAACAAAAGCCTTTCCTCCACATAAAAATTATTATGTAGATGTAACAGACAAAAACTTCCATTGATACCCATTCCTTGTGAAATAATATGCAATAAAGAAAAGTCTCACTATATGTACTGTTGGGCCATATTTGTCCTACAGGCCAGTGGCTTGCAAGACAATTGCAACTGTTCTTGCTTTATGTGAGAAAGCAAAAGGAATGCATGCTGCTCTGCTAGATATGGATGACAAGCCAACTGAGAGCTTATGGGTCAGGATTAGAGACCAGAACACTGTGGTTGATGTTCTGGTGGCTGTCTCCAACAGACCATCTGCTCAGGAAGAAGAAGTAGATGAAGCCTTCAGACAACTGGAAGAAGTCCCGCATTCACAGGACCTGGTCCTCATGGAGTACTTGAACCGTCCTGATACCTCCTGGAAGGGCAGCAGGGCACAAGCAGTCCAGGAGGTTTCTGGAGTGCATTGACGATAACTTCTTGGCACAGGTGACCGAGCGAATGACAAGGGGAGACACCCTGTTATGACTGATACATATAAACAACGAAGAGCTGGTCGGGGATGTGAAGGTTAGGGACAGCATTGACTGCAGTGACCATGAATGGTGGAGTTCAGGATCCTGAGAGGAAGGACCAGGGCAAAAAGCAGAATCACATCCCTGGACATCAGGAGACCAGACTTCGGCCTGTTCAGCGATCTGTTTGGAAAAGGCCCATGGGAGGAAGTGTCCCGGAGAGAGGATGGGTCTAGCAAAGCTAGTTAATTTCACAGAATCACAAAATGGTTTGGGTTGGAAAGGACCTTGAAGACCCATTGTCCTATCACTCCATGTACTTGTAAACAGTCCCTCTCCAGCTTTCTTGTAGGCCCCTTTCGGTACTGGAAGGCTGTGATAATGTCTCCCCAGAGCCATTTCTTCTCCAGGCTGAACAACTCCAACTCTCTCAGTCTGTCTTCATACATGAGGTGCTCCAACCCTCTGATCATCTTTGTGGCCTTCTCTGGACTCGCTCCAACAGGTCCATGCCAGTCTTGTACTGGGGCCCGCAGAGCTGGATGCATTACTCCAGGTGGGGTCTCGCAAGAGTAGAGCAGAGGGGCAGAATCCCCTCTCTCAGCCTTCTGGTCACGCTGCTTTTGATGCAGCCCAGGATACAGTTGGCTTTCTGGGAGGCAAGCACAAATTGCTGGCTCATGTTGAGCTTCTCATCCACCAGCCCCCCCCAAAGTCTTTCCTGTTAGGGCAGCTCTTAATCCATTCTCCACTCAGCCTGTAGTTGTGCTTGGGATGAAGGCTGCCACAAGGGACACCAGAGGGAAGGCTGTATACCTCCACAAGCACAGCAAGCAATGCACAAATACTGCACCAGCTAGTGCCAAATATGAAGTCCCCTTCTCTCTCTTCTTTTTTACCCTATTTCAGCTTTTATTCAGGAACGCGGTTACAGTTTTGAAATTGAATGTCAGAGGTGCAGGGTCAAGTGTCTCTCACTCTCCCTCTTTCAAAGGTACCTTTCATTCCAGATCAGAGATTTGAACCTGGAGCTCCATATCTTGAGCCAGCAACCTGAACTCAAGATGAGGAGCACCACACTGCCTTGCTCTTCCTCTATCTTGGCGTCTCTCTTGGAATATTCCCAATTATATTTTCTTCAAAACTTCTACTTCTTCACAAGTATGTTGGTCTCAACAAAAGTACAAAAAAAAAGATTTCAGGAAAGCTTCATTTCACAAAAATGTTCCCATCACCTCTAGTGGTGATTTAACTTTCTCTAAGTATACACAACATGAGTCCAGCTGCAATGTGTGCGTTGTGTAAACCTGGTGTGACTGCTGAAGTCAGCAGATGTGGTCCAGATTTGCAGTGCTTTCTTGGAATGAAGAACTTTGCCTTCTATTTATAACATACTTCCTTGCTAAAGAAATAGCCTTAAAATGGCATTCACTTTTTCACTTTTTCGGTAAATGCTTTAGAAAAAGAAACAAAACAGACCATCAATTACAAAAAAAAAAAAAAAAAAAAAAAACCACCCTCCTATGCAATGTCAAAAAATAGCATGTTGTCCAAGTTTTGCTGTTATGCTGACACAAAGCTGGAGTCATCCTGTTCTTGTCATTAACATGACTGCACATTCACTCTAATTTAAACAGGCAGCAGAAAACTATTCTCATGCAAATAATACACAAATCTGCCAGGAACTGGTAACACTTAGCTCAATTTGACAGCTATGCATACCATCAGACAAGTATTGATGATAACTAAAGATAATGAATGAGAAACTTGTGTTTAGCAGACTAAGCAATTAATAGCTAAAGACAGAGAGATCAAATCTGTCAGCATATGGAAAGAATCCACTAATTGCATTGCACCTAAGTTGCAAAAGTAGACAGCTTTTATTGTTTTGTTTTTCAGAAAGACAAACTTGTAATAAAGTTTAAAACGATGCTGCTTGTCTGTGGTTGCAGCACCCTCCTGAGCAAGGCAATGCCGTATCTGCCACACACCTTTCACATGTCCGACCCCCAGATCCTCTGTTCCACAGGGGAACCGGGACACCAACAGCATCCCCCCATACTTAGATTTGCCTCCCATTAGTCAGGCGACTTTCCTGTTGACTTAACTCCCTTTTCTTTAATGTCTCTAAGGCTGATCTTTCCAACATAAGTCCCATTCATATTTAATCTCTACCTCTATTTAACTTGTCAAAGCTCTAATAAATGAGGAGAGTGCTCTTGGCCAAAGGTTTTCCTCTGATCTGCTTGGTCCAAAAAGGTACACGGAAGTGGATATATACTTCAAATGACACAGCTCACATCTCAGGACGTAAGTGAGAGTGCAGCCAGCAGCAGGGCGTGCAGGCACCCCAGCCACACAGCAGACTCACCACCACACCCCGTCATGTTGAGATAGCTATCAGGCTCCAGCACCCACCTTAGCCTTGCTGGCATGACCTAGTTAAGCCCTAGGACAAGGGAGGGAACCTCCAAAGGGTGAAAATGGCCACTGAGTAGGTTAAGAAAAAGCAATTTCAAGGACTGCAGGAGGCTGGGATGTGGGGATCACCATGGTCTCCTCCTACCTTGGAAAGAGACCACTTTAGAGAGTCCTTCTACCTTTTTTTCAGGAGCAGAGACTGATCCCACTTCCTTGAGCCCAAGGGAGCTGCTTTGGCTCCAAGGTCTCATTCATCAGTGCAACTTCTGCTGGAGAAATGGCACAAATCCCATAACCACCCTTTAAATGAAAGTGTAGGATACCTGATGGGACATGAGGTGGCCCTTACCAGCTGAAAGGCTGCAAACACCAGAAAGCAAGGCTCTAACTGCTGCATTTCAGAAATCTTGCTTCTGTTTGACTGCACTTTCATCCCTTTTACCTCAAAAACCTTGGTGCCCTTGTTGCTCACAGCCCCGGAGCCAGCTCCCATCATCACCAGGACCTTCTCCCTCTCTCCGTTCTGTCACACACTGCCCCACTCCCCACCCTTGCCTGACAGTACTGGCCCTCCCTACACACACCAGGCCCACTGGCCACCTCAGGAGTTCACCGCCACCATGCCCTACCCACCATTTCATGCTACATCCACCATGTCATGCCCTACCTGCCATGTCACACCCTATCCACCATGCTACCCAACCTAGTTCCTCATGGCAGCCATTGCAGCGGATCCAGACCACTACCTCAGCAGAGAGAACGACAGGAAGAAGGAGGCCTTTCCGTCCATGCTGTCCGTACACTCTGGCAAGCGGCACTATCTCAGGCTTGGCTCCCTCCTCAGCCCCCAGACAAACATGGCTTCCCTCTTGACTTGCTATTTAAAACCACCCCAGGACTGGCATACAGTGGTTTCAGATTGAGCTGGAGCCGTTAGCAGACGAGGGGGGGTCCTGGTCTGCTGCGAAGCGCTGGGTGCCCCCACAGCAGTGCTGCCTCCACATCAGACCAATCCATTTATTTACTTGCAGCTTTGTCTTATTTTTTAATTTAAGGAGGACCACTTCCTAAAACAGATTAGAAGCTCCAGTTCCAGGGGAGAAGACACTCAGTCATGGATATATATTCTATAAATTTAAGGGTTTATTGCATTTACACGTCCCCTTTCAGCGCACTTTACCAGAATAGCTCTTTATCTGCAGACGCGGCTTATTGACCGGAGCTGAATGTGGAACCCATACCAGGGTAGACAGCATGACCAAGATCATTTGGGTCCCTGTTGTGTCCCTCCACCCAGCCTGGTCCCTCTAAAGCCCACCTCCTGCCCAACCCGCAGGGCAGGGTATTGAAAGCCTCCTGCCATCCAGAGGCAAAAGGTGGGTATTTTGTTTCACTTACAGTTTCAGAGATTTTGAGATCTGGATTAACATGGAGCACCAACAACACCTGAAGTGTGGAAATTGTCTTAAAAGGAAATTTTTCTTTTCAAGAGGATTGTTTAGGTTTGAAGTTCAGCAAAGCCCATGCTTCTCTGTGAGGTGCTTTCATTTCAATGGGACAGGACTGCAATTTCTGTTGGAAAACAGTTTTTTCCCAGTATTTTTTTCTATATATATCAGAGCTTAAGTAATTACATGCATGGGAAAGAGAGAGTGCGTACTTGTAGATCTGCTACACTCAAGGCAGTCATTTACAGTGATGTAAAACAGGTTAAAGCCCTGTCACATTGACACAGTAGGGTTTCACATCACAATTATTACAGCACTTCCCCAAGGTCCCAGTCAGATCAGCACGCTGATCGAATGAGGTACAGTGCAAATGCACAACAAGCAAGCACGACCAACTAAAGAGACAGTAGATTTAGATTAGGTATTAGGAAGAAATTCTTCCCTGTGAGAGTGGTGAGGCACTGGAACAGTTGCCCAGAGAAGCTGTGGATGCCCCATCCCTGGAAGTGTTCAAGGCCAGGTTGGATGGGGCTTTGGGCAACCTGGGCTAGTGGAGGGTGTCCCTGCCCATGGCAGGGGGTTGGAACTGGATGGTCTTTGAGGTCCCTTCCAACCCAAACCAGTCTGTGATTCTATGATTCAAATAGAGTGACCGGACAGAAAGCAGGAGGATGAACAGAGCTATGAAATGAATTGGCCAAGGTCCCACAGCAGGTTGATTGCAGAGGCAGGAATCAATCCAAGGGCAGGTCACACCACCCTTTGCACAGGTTTACACAACCATAAGTGAGCAGACACTTCAAAATCAGACTCATTGTGTAGGGAAAATATGACTTTGGGGCACCACTGGTCCAGACGTACATGCCAGTGGCCTCTTTACAACTCACAGCTGCACTCTTGCTTTCTGAGGCAAACCAGGACCAAAACAGCACCACCAGTAGATGGTGAAATCATTTAATACCTTTGCTTGTTTAGTGCACCTGGCCAAGAAAAACTGAGAACATTTTGTGTTGATTTGGCATGCAAGTGGAGAGTCCAGTGCTCTCAGGATTTAGCTGCACTGCAGGATGAGAAGCCTGGGGAGTCTGATGCTGGGTAGAGGCAAAGAAATAGCCAGCAAGAGGATTAACATAAGCAATTGCAAGAGGATTGACAGTGGTGGAGCCTGGGTGATAAAAACCAGGCGCAAAACACAAACTGGCTTTAACATTCAGAAGCAACTCAAAAAAACCCACAGGAACATGAACAGACATTTATGTCATCCTTGTGTGAGCACAAGGCAGCTCCATGCAGATGGGGTAACCGCTCAGGCTGCGACCATCCGAAGGGCTGGAGTGACACTCCCCAAAGCCAGTGGATGGGAAGAGCCTCAATTACAGCAGGTGCAACCTCTCAGCAATCTGTAGGACCAGCTCAGTATTTTACACAGCCATGTACCTTACACACTATGGAATGTATGCTCTTTTCCACTTGATGCAGCGATGAGATGACATCATCTCTCAGGTAATGCCATCAAGTCACAGCATGCAAAGCAAGGGGGTGGAAGCTGGAGGGGCAACTTGCAGGGCTCCACTATCTTTGCTACCCCCTGAAGTCGTTGGTGCATGCTAAAAAAAAGTGGCTGCTATGGAAGAGATCCGACTAAAAAAGAACAAGAATTCCACTCTAACCCTGAGAGTTGCGTGGTTGAAGCCCATGGAAAATCTGGTCTAGGATCCCTAGAAGACAAGCTGCATCCTGGACTAAAAAGCCATTTTGGTGAGTCCTTGGTGGGCAATATTTAGTTGTCAGTCAAGCCCCTATCCTTTTTAAATACTCCGGTCAGCAGCAACCTCGTCCACACCATCCCTCAAGAGCAGTCTTCAGAACAGCCACTCTCATGGCATCCTCCACCTCCCACCAGTGCCCACCCAGCAGCACAAGGACCATGAAGCTGTGCCAGCTTCAACCCAGGCTGGCACAAGGTTTGGAGGCAGCTGGTTCGGAGGGCAGCAGCGAGGCCGCCTGCCCCAGGCGGCACAGACGCACATGCAGCCTGTGCGGTTACTTGCCACCATTTCTGCTTTGTAATCTCGGAAAGCAGTTTTTAGGGGCCAATGCTAGAAAGCAACCAGAAGATTACAGATGGCTCGTGGACAGCCAGAATCAGGCCCACCAGAGCTGAAACTGTGGGTGCCCCAAACAGGAGACAGAAATTCTCTGGAACTTCAAGCCCATCATCAGGCGCTGACTCTTTTGTGTCCATTCAGATTCAGATGAGGAGAACAGGCATTAAATCCACAGCAGATCTGTGGTTTAGGACTCCAGTTAACAAGAGAGGTTTTGCCTTGCTTATTTTTACATTCCAGTTGTAAATAAACAAAGAATATAATCTGCTTTTGAGGATTTAAAGTCTGTGGATCTTGCTATCAATGTTAAGGTGCTTGGCTGGTGCCATCAGCTTCTGTTCATTGGGTCTGATGTGCCAGGTTGATTTTTTTCCCCCTTAATGTTTTAGAAAGGGAAGGAGCACTAGAGAAGGGAAAATTGAGGTTGTTTTTTAAGAATTGCTTGCTGTTAAGGAAGGCAGTGAAACATTTCTGGTTTAGATAAGCAGGGTTGGGTAATGACAGAGGAGACCTTTCACTACAGGTTGCTGTATTTCATCAGCACATGAGCTCTTCACTGGTGCATGGTGCAGCACAGTTCGGACCATTAAAGCAATGGCTTTTTCAGCACTGTTTCCCTCCAGAGTCTGTCCTGTAAGCTCAAATGTCTGGAGCTATTTACACTGCCTATCTTTACCCTCCTGTGTATCTAATGGACAGAGTAGATGCCACTCTGAGTCCTCACTTAGATACCCAAATTAGATGCCTACAGTTAGATGATACCCCCACTTTCTCACACACTCCCTTTCACGTCCTTCTGACTGTGAGACTGGTGCTAACAAACCTGAGCATCCACAAAACTAAGCGTCTCTCCTTCTAGGATTGTGTTACCCCAGGAGCAAATTGCATCATTTGCCTGGGACCTATGGTTTGATGGGTTGTTGGCTCTTGGTTTGGGCAGATTACAAAAGAAGGCTCATCGACTTTCATGCACTTTCATATAGAATCACAGAATGATTTGGGTTGGAAAGGACCTCAAAGCCCATCTAGTTCCAAGCCCCCTGCCATGGGCAGGGACACCCTCCACTAGACCAGGTTGCCCAAAGCCCCATCCAACCTGGCCTTGAACACTGCCAGGGAGGGGCATTCACAGCTTCTCTGGGAAACCTGTGCCAGGGCCTCACCACCCTCACAGGGAAGAATTTCTTCCTGATACCTAATCTAAATCTACCCTTGTTTATTTCAAAGCCATTACTCCTTGTCCTATCACTCCATGCCCTTGTAAACAGTCCCTCTCCAGCTTTCCTGTAGGCCCCTTCAGGTACTGGAAGGTGCTATAAGGTCTCCCCAGAGCCTTTTCTTCTCCAGGCTGAACAACTCCAACTCTCTCAGTCTGTCTTCATACATGAGGTGCTCCAGCTCTCTGGTCATCTTTGTGGCCCTCCTCTGGAGTCCAACAGGTCCATGTCATTCTTACGTTGGGGCCCCCAGAGCTGGATGCAGTACTGCAGGTATAGTCTCACGAGAGCAGAGTAGAGGGGCTGAATCCCCTCTCTCAACCTGCTGGTCACACTTTTTTTGATGCAGCCCAGGATACAGTTGGCCTTCTGGGCTGCAAGTGCACACTACCAGCCCATGTTGAACTTCTCATCAAGTTCTTCTCCTCAGGGCTGCTCTCAATCCATTCTCTGCCCAGCCTGTAGTTGTGCTTGGGATTGCCCTGACCCATGTGCAGGACCTTGCACTTGGCCTTGTTGAACTTCATGCAGTTTGCACAGGCCCACCTCTCAAGCCTGTCAAGGTCCCTCTGGATGGCATCCATTCCCTCCGGCGTGTTGACCACACTACACAGCTTGCTATCATCAGCAAACTTGCTGAGGGTGCACTCGATCCCACTCTCCATGTCACCGACAAAGATGTTAAACAGCGCCAATCCCAATACTGATCCCTGAGGAACGCCGCTTGTCACTGTTCTCCGCTTGGACATTGAGCCGTTGACCTCAACTCTTTTAAGTGCAACCATCCAACCAATTCTCTATCCACTGAGTGGTCCATCCATCAAACCCATGTCTCTCCAATTTAGAGACAAGGATGTTTTGCAGGACAGTGTCAAATGCTTTGCACAAGTCCAGGCAGATGACATCAGTTGCTCTTCCCTTACCCACCAACCCTGTAACTCCATTATAGAAGGCCACCAAATTTGTCAGGCACGATTTGCCCTTAGTGAAGCCATGTTAGCTGTCACCCATCACCTCCTTGTGAGATGATCTCCACTTTCATGGACATTAAAGAGAAACCATGGATGAAATGCAGGAGCAGCCTCCTGCACTCAGACCCCTGTCTAGAGAGGCAGTGCCTTGCACCCAGGGGTTGATTTGTAATGAGAAAGGGAGGAAGAGAGAAAAACCTCTCTCTGAACACGCACACCACCTGTCCAAGTGGTCACTTTGCCTCTGGCAGTCTTGCTTTGACACATTACACACTGGATTTGGGCTGTGAAAAGTTGGGTTGCAATACGTCTGTAAAAGTAACAGCCATCATAAAAGGAAGGGGGGGCTCCAAGTTTCCTGCAACATGTAACTAGCAGAAATTAAAATGTAAAAGAAATACCCTCCAGGGTCTTCAGAGAAGCTATAAACCCAAGCAACTGTTTTGCCAGGTGTTATGGTGCAGCGCCTGCTGTTCAAGCGCCTCTTTGCTGGCACCTCGCCTGTCTCATCTTCCCAGCACCCCTGAGCCCGCTGGGCAGGCAGCGCCGAGAAGTTATTAGCCAGCACCGCTCGGCAAGGGCTGAACCGGCGACAGGCTTTGAGCCGCTGAATGAAGTGTTGTCATTTCCCAGCTGGGAGTGGGAAAGAGCACGGTGCCGCTTCCTGATGCTGTTATTTTGTTTTGCAGCGGCTTCCCCTTCCCGCTGTCTGAATGTCACAGATTACTTCACTGCTGTGCGAGCCTTGGAGGGGGGGGAGCAGAGGGCGAAGTGAAAAATCTGGCGAGCGCTTCCCGACCTGCCAGCATCCCCGATTCCCCGGCTGCTGCACAGAAACCAGAGGCTGGAAGGGATGGGTGGAAAATTCACCTTTTTGGGAAGTAAGAGCCGCACACAGGTCACTAACCCACCTGCCAAGGTCTGCAAACACCCAAGGATCCTACTCTCACTCCCGTCTATTTAACCCCTCTGCACTAAGGCTCACGATGTCTTGCTGGCTCAGAAAATATAAGCCCCGGGCTGCTTTTTGGAGCCTGTCAGCAGAGCTCTTTTGTCAAGCAGAGGCCTTCCTGTCAAGTGATACAAAGTGCTAGCTCTCCTTTTCCCCTTGGGAGCTGCACACGCTTCCTCCCGCAGCAGCCCCAGCCTTTGTCAGCCCAAGGGAGCAGGGCAGCTGGCAGGACGCCCGAGCGTCTGGCAGGGAGGTCTCTCTGCGCGGTCCCATAGCTCACCACCGCATTGCATGCGAAGGGGCTGGGCAGGCGAGGCGGTGGGGAATTCGGGGGAGCAGGTTGGAGAATGGGTGAGATCACCGATCTGGATGAACGGCAAGGATCTGCGCGTTGCTTCGGAGCAAAGCTGATCCCGCCTGCAGCCACGCAGGGTTGATGCCCCCCCTCCCACCCCGTGCTAGAGACTGACCTACTGCAGGGCTGCTGGGAGACAGCTTGCCAAAATGGAAAAAGCAGCAGTGAGGACTACATCCAAAGAGAATATATGCTGATTTCTGACCCTTTCCAACCTGTCTGGCTTCAAACTGGAGACAGACAGAAAAGCAGAAGGTTTATTTGATCAAGTCAGAACAAGTGCCGCAGCCACGTGATTTCATACGGTTTACAGAAAGCATCCTTGTCTTCGTTTATCTCTGAAATTTCATTTAGCCATGGCCCTGTTTGGGGGAATTGACTCCATATCTGTAAATTTACACACTTAGACTTGTATTCTGTAGGTTTTATGCACAAAATAAGCTAGGCCAAATTCAGTCCTTTATCCATATCTTAATAACTAGCAACTCCAACCCTGGGTGAAGAGCCATGGGAGGGAGAGCAGACAGCATTAGTTTGAGCGGGGGTGATCTAACACCGACTTGTAACACTGCCACTGACTTTTAGTGGCTCATATTCTCTTTTACTTAGTGTTTGGTTTAGTGAAAGTTCTTCCCTGTCCCTTGGATTTGTAAAGTAGAGACAAGGATGCCAACTGCCTCTGTAAAGCATTTTAACACCTATCAACTACAAGGTGCAATACTCATTAATTTCAGCCTGAATAAGGTAGCACACAGAGAGCTCAGAGGGTAGGCTGAGGCTATGAAAAGCATCTTTTGTTTTAAGACAAAAAGAAGATGCAAATAAAAGTATTCTGCTTTCTTCAGTATGCAAACACAGGAAGGATAATTAAACATCAGAGATCGGGGCACGTCATTGCAACAGTCTTGTTTGTGGGTTCCCCATATAATCATTATATCAGAAACAATTACCATATCTGTAACATCTAGTTAAAGTTGAGTGTTGTCAGGAGCGATTAAATTTACATTTTCAATTTTTTAACCTTAAAGAGCACATTAAAATCACTGCATAAAATACAAAAAGTCAGACTTGATGACAAAATTAGTGTCTCAAGAAAGGCTTTTTCTCCAATTGCAAAGGAGGTCCTGAATCACATTCTGCTCTATGTAATTTTTACTTTTACTTCCACAGTCAAAAGACAATTAATTTTAATAGACAACACCAATAAAAAGTCCTATGGCTCATATGCATCACAGCATCAAGGGAGGAGGACCACAATGGTAGCCTGGAGCTCTATTTTTTCTGTGTAAAGCTTCCAGCCATCTACCTGGGAGGTTATGCCATACAGGCAGTAAAACCTCAACCTGTATCAACTTCTTGGTGAATTCCCCAAACCAGGCAAAGAAGGATGCACGTAACTGTGCTTTGTAGAACGGGCTGAATTCCCATCCCACTTTTATACTTGTCTATTCTCATCCTGCATCCATGTGAGGAAAGTAGGGCTGTAGTTTCATGACTAAATCACTACTGTGGCTGAAGTTGGTTGTAACTCGGGTCAGTTTATTACAACTGCTTACAGCGGCACTAAGGGAGGGGTAGAGCAGGGCTGGTAGGTGGTCGGGGCAGCAGATAGGTAGGACTTCTCTCAGCAGTGGTACCAGCTCGTGAAGGCTGAAAGTACCGGTGCTAGACACACAATCACACCGCCAGCTCTGGGCTGAAGGACAGAAACCATTTGGTAGTGCACAGCACTGCTTCGCAGTAATTCAGGCTAGGAGGTATTCACCACCACACAGCCCCATGGTTTCAAGAAGCATTTAAGCAGACAGGTTGCATTAAATCCCATGTCAACATGCAGCCTCCGGCTCTGATGTTGGGATTGAGTGAGTGTAACTCTCTGCTGATCTCTGGGGCGACAGGGAAAACACTATCCTCACATCCCTCAAGGCGCAAAAAAAACCCCTTTTCATTCTCACTTCTTCTTTTTCACCCCTCTTAAAGTGATGGCATTCCTCACCAGCTGTAATCAGCACACACACTCTCCCAAAGTGCCATTTAATACCGTCGCACAAAACTCCACCGTGACCCACTTTGGGTTATTATGTGCAATAATTGCAAGACACAGCAGCCCCGGTCTGCCAGGCTCCAAGAGGCTTTCTGCAAGGGCACTCACTCAATCCTCGCTTTCTGTAGACGCTCAGCTACGTGCCTGAGAGATGGACAGCATTTCTCTCCGTCGCATCCACCCCCACCTCCACTTAATTTCATGCTTGGACTGTGACTGCACTAACAGGGCATATCTAGTTTCTCCCTCGTACGCTGATTAAACCGACATGGTGCTTTGCACAGTCTTTCACGGACTCCTTATCTCAGTAACAAGAGGGAGGAAAAAGCACAAGGACAACTCTGAGCAAAGCAACACTGTCTCCTTTTCTGGCACTGGCAGAAGTCTCGCTGGGAAATGGTGTGCACCCTCTCTCGGGAAGCTGGGAGAGAAAAGTTACGACGGCTCAAGGGCTTGTCAGGGCAGGCGGGTCCTGGTAAATGGGAAATTCTGGGGGTCTATTTAACAGCAACATTTTCCAACCTTTTCACTGTATTTTTCAACTGTATCACATTGAGGAGGTGGATAGAAATCAGAGGCTCAGAGAGGATGTGCACAAAGGTTTTCAGAAGTGGCTTCATGCGTGCCCATGAAAATCAGGATCATGGCTATGGCAGCAGGTCACTAAAGACACAACTGAGTGCTGCTACTTTACATGGGTCCAAAACTCACTAAATCAGTTTTAACTGAATTATTTTTGCCAATACTGCCTTCTGGTCTGCCAGGTTTTGGTGCTGTTGAATGTACTCTAGCAAGTTTACAAAGCTTTTCTGGAGAAACATCTTTGTTTAGCGGAAAGAAAAAAAAAAAAGAAAGAAAAACAACCCACCCACCCTTAAAAATATGAAATCAGGGATTTTCATCTAATCCCATTTCCTTGGTTTTTCAAATGGTCATAAAAGCAGGAAGTATTCTAAGGCCCATAATAATTGCAAAGGGAATTGCCACCATTAAAAGGTCCTTTCCAACTCTATGCTTCTATGACCACACCAGGATAAATCGGTGGCATAGCCATGGTTAGACACAGGGATGGGAGACAGCTCTCCTGACTTTAGGCCTTGAGTCACCCTAAACATAGGATGCCTGGGGCAGCAGAAGGCACCCCAGGTCATCCATATGGAGCTGGCAGATAGGACACGGAACCTATGGGATGCCTATCTTCTTGTAGGATAGCAGAGCCTTGGGTAAGAGCCCCCATGTACCAGTTATCTGTGTTTGGGAAACGAAATAATAGCCTGGATTTCCACAATGCAGCTGCCTGCATCCAAGGTAGTTTCTTTCATCTCCCAAAAGTATAGAGAGACTCTGTCCCTCTCATGGTAATGCAGGCACTTAAAACAGGTCAGATGATTCCCACACCACGTCTCCTAGCCCATAGCTCAGCATACTCTCTGCAAAGACTCCATTTGACAGGCTCTTCAGACAGCAATAGAACAATGACTGCAGACACTGTAGAATAAGGATGGCCTCAAAACAAAGCCTTCATCAAGCCTATGATCTGAAGTTCTAGGAGACCTTTCGAAAATGCAAATACATAAACCTGCCTTTCTCTCCTGCTTTGTTCTTGGGCTCTAGCCAGATACAAAACTGCTTTAGTACCACATAAGACAGGCTTTTCACTCCTAATGGGCCTGTGAAGCACTCACAGCTCCTTTCAGCTCATACTAGAACCATTCAATACCTTTACAAGTTCCTTGGTTTCTCAAAGGAGCCAGCTCAGCATCTCCAGGGCCAATTATAGGAGAGCACAATGCAAGTATAAAAGAACAGACTGTTTCCAACCCACAGGTTAAAGGTTTTGCTTAGAGAACCTCCCAATCCATCACAAGCATATTCACTATCTTCAAATCCCCTTGCATAACCCTTGCAAAGAAGGCAGCAACTGGAAGAGGAATGAGGGGAGCTGATTTCAGAGGTGGATCGATTCTGTGACACAGATCATTGATGCAAAGGGACCAGCTCGGACCTCAGCTTTACCAGCAGTTCCTTTGCTCTCACACAAAACTAAATTTGAGAGAGACTTGTTCTACTCACACATACCTACAGGTGACATTTGTGCAGTTTAAAACAGGCTATTTCAGGAGGAAATATCTTTGTTTCGCTTGGGTTTTTTTTCATGGGACCAGAGAATTGCAGCTGATATCACTATTGAATGGAGCTAGGCCAGGTGGGTTATCATTCCAGATAGCCGGTCTTCTAGAAAGAGCTTTCGCACGTGCGTGCGCGCGCACACACACACGCACACACACACACAGACTTTGGCTGGGCTGGTTAAAACACTGCAGCACTTATAGCTCCTTGAGGCCTATGAGTTCACTTCTAGGCTCCAGGCCAGCTTGGAAATCACATAACCCACATGAGCAGCAAGGTTGTAAGGAGACATTTGTCAAGAAAAAAGATAGTTCATGAGTGCCGTTCCCTGCAGGACATATCTCATCAACCCTGAAACCAAGATAGCAACTAGTCAACACTTTGGGGACTATCCTTGCTGAGGTCAGCCAAGAAATGACTGCCCACCACCACGAGCGAGAGGGTTGCCATGCTAGGGGAAAAAGGAGAAAGCGCCTCCTGGGCCTGACTCTTTTCTGCAGAGAAGCACAGAAATTTTGAGTCATACTCTAGTACTTTCATGTCAAGTAAAAGGGCCAAAGAGGCATAAAAGGGCCATAAATCATTTATGCTGTCTAGAAAAGATGGGGGAGCATGGGTAGCTACCTTCCAAGGACCTTCTAGCAAACACCAGCACATGGGGCAGAGGGAGGATGCCAGGTAATGGTCCACAGGGCACCTCATTTATAGATATGCTTCTAAAGGAGATTGAAAACCACCATGGGTCTCTTTCCCTCACTAGAGTAACACATGATGGGCAGGCAGCAAGTCAGAGAAATGTCTCTCAGAACTCAGTATTGATCTGCCCACAGAACAAGGTCCTTTTCCCCAAAGCCTGGCAGGGATAGTTGTGATGGCCTTTCATAAACTCATCCCGCTGTGTCCTCCCTCTGCAGGAACCGGTGCATCAGCCTCAGCTGGATCACAACAGGGCGAGAATCGGTTCTGAGACATGAGGGGGGATTGGGCAGCCCTGTTGGGCCAAATTCTGATACCTCACAAGCATATGCCATTACTGAGGAAGCCAATGGGGGTTTGGCCCATGATATAGGGGTGAAATTTATGCTAAAAACAAGCTAAATTAAGGGCAAAACCCTATTGCATCGTGGTATAACAATCTGCATGAAAGCACAGCAATTGATATCACCAGGTTTCCCATCCCTAATAGTCATCTTTTTCTTATTTCATTTTAAAGTTTGCTGTTCAGAGGTAGCTCATTATCTGGGGCTGGGGGCTGGTTACGTATTTTTCAAATTAAATTGTGGCAGCAGTGTGCAGAGAAGCACGGCACTTCCCCTCTCTCACCGGGTAAGCTGCAGCACAAAGGCTCGGGGCTGATCTCACATCCTCTTCAACAATTAAAAGTCAAGGCCAGCAGCACAGCCAAAACTTGACACGCTCTTTAGAGAACAAAGGTCACAAGATTGAAGTCTTCACTCCCCGCTTTGGCTGAAGCAGCATGAAACATCCTCTTCAAAACCTAAGGCAGTTGAATCTTTATCAGGTGATGATGGCTTTTTGGAGAATAAAGACAACTGACCTCTGTGTCTTCCCTCCTACTGTTCCACAAGAAACCTTCAAGCCACCTAATTAGTATAAATAATTTTCCAGTAAGTGCACCTGCCCCATGATGACCTCATCAGACACAAGGTCCTGAGATAATGCTCCTGATGGCCGCAATAGCAGCTGGGCCAATGCTGGGTATGACGACTGAAGCAAGCCAGAAGCCGAACAGTCACAGGTTATGGTTGGCCCCAGTTTCCCAAGGAGCAGAGCTGAGGTGGTCATCACAGAGCTGCAGGTGTGACCTCCGCACAGCTGTAGGCCACATCGCTGCCTGGCCAGGGGACAGGGGGCTGGAGAGGACAACAGCTGGGCAGGAAATGAGCCAAAGAAATGCTGCATTAGAAACCCCAGCACTCCTAATGCTTTTGCATAAATAGCATTTTTGGAAGATTAAATAAAATAAAAAGTCATTACATGGTTAAATGGTTAATTTCACGGCTGCACTCATAAAGCTGACAGAAGTCAGTGCAGCCACAGAGAGGCCCTGTCTGAGCCTGACAGCACCAACACCCCCTGAGAAATGAGGCTTCTCTAGGTAATTTGGTTTTGGCTAATTTAAAATTAATCTTCAGAGCACATTGCTTGGTCAGCCCAAGAGTCTCACTCTTGAAAGAGTCCAAAAGACAGACTCATAGGTCAGAAGTCAGCCATCTTCTTGCTCATCATGGGGCAGGACTAACCTCCATCCCAGAGAGTTCAGGGGTCCTTCCTGCCTGTTGCCCCATCCCAATGCTCCCTGCTTTGTCCAACATGCTGAAGTCCTCACCTGAGACCCCACACATTTCAAAGGTAGTCTCCAACTTGAGGACACTTGGTGTGAGTGGTGAACAAGGCCTAACACAGTCCCAACTCCCCCTTCTCTGCTCAAGGCAAGGACGACCCATGAGGAGAACCTACAATGGTGGACTGACATTGCCTTGGGGTTCATAGGATTTGTCTTATTCATTCCTTTCCACCACCTCAGACAGAATCTGGAAACGGAATACAGACTGACTACATTTCCCCACACACTTTGGTTTGCTTCTAGCATAGCCCTTGTCCCAGCACAGAGCCTTCCCAACCATTCTCCAGCAGCCAGGGAAAACCCTCACAAAAAAAGGGTATTTTTAGGAGCTGTTTCCTCCTATCAATCTGAAGAGCAAGTGGCATTTTCCTATCATTAGCCCAGCAAAAATAGAAAGCACAAGGCACCACAGAATCAGACCTCTCACTTCCATGAAGAACTCAAAGATCTAAACCTAAGTTCTTTCAAACTCAGGCTCAAATTGCAAAGGTGAAACCAAGCAGTCCCTACCAGCACCTGGAAGGTGTTTGGATTCAGCTATGAACTTGGAGAGGATCTAAGTCTGAAGCAACACTAAAGCAAAAATAAAACCGACCCTTTCCTCAGAGTGTGGTTACTTCCTAGGTACTGTTGTGGTAAGAAGGAAGATTCAGGTCATTAATCCAGCAGAAAATGTTTTGCTGCGTTAGTTTTCAGTCTGATTGGCCCCATGTGGCCAGAGAAGTGTGAGAAGGCAGCAGACAGCCAGCAGCAGGAAAGGACGTGGGGAGAGAAGGGCCTCCAAAATGAAACTCACCCGAAAATACTATTTTTATATGAAACAGCCTCTGCTGACAAACAGTTCTTTGTCCCAACACAGAGAGCACGCTTCAGGCAAGAGCTGCTAAGGCAGAATTTCCCTCGTGTAATTCCCTGCTCAACAGAGATATGCTGCAGAAGCTAGTACTGCCTCCATGTGCCCTACCTGCTCTGGGGTTAAGACAAAACATTTCCAGCCGTCTCCTTAAATAAATAAGTACTAAGTAGTGATCTATTCTATTTTTACTGAGCCAAACTAAAAATCTTCAACCCTGCATTGCTGGGGCCCAGGCAGAACCGCTCCTCTCCTCAAAGTGTCATCTGTGTTAACTGAAGCTCAGAAAACAAGACGTTTAATAAAACATGAGATAGCTTTGATCAGGTTACGCTAATTGATACCTTAAATTCCAGTATGTAATTCTAGTTTTAAAAACTTTGTCTCCCCCAAAAAATGTAAGAGGGGGAAAAATGCTGAATTTTCTTCTGTTTTCTTTCATGGGATGCTGAAGAAATTCTAAAAGGTGGGTGGATGGATGGATGGATGGATGGAGGCTTAATACTCCCAGGATCTTCCATGAAAGTTTATCCCTAGCAAACTGGATTCAGGTTTATTAGACTTTAATTACCTATATATATCAAAAAATAATCCCACCTCTTCCTAAAAACTATTGATTAAAAGAATAAAATTGGTAAAGAAGTCATAATGTATGAACACACACACACGCATTCACCCTGCTACTTACTAACCACAGCCCCTTAATGGGAGATAATGGGAGCTGCTTTCAAATGAAACGTCTAAATGGGTCTCGAGCTTGTTTTCTCCAAACTCAGCCAGGCATTACTGCTGCCACAGCCACTTTCAATCAAGCTTTTACTGCAAAGCAAAACAAAGGAAGAAGTTAAATCCATGGGAGATTTCCAATGAATACTTAAAAATCTTTTCATGGGACAGAGTGAGGGAACTCTGTACCAGCAATGACCTCAGAAATCTGGTGAGTTCACTACATTGCAGACTGTTCCCTCTTTCTGCTAGATTTTAATTAGCTAATTCAAGGCCTTGTATGGAGGAGGAAAGAGTAGTGCTTAAGCAGCAGAAAGTTCAGCTAAATTTGCTGTGTGCTTGGAATTTAATACACGAATACCAAGATCCTTTTGGGGACTGTTATTTTACACAGTTAAAGGTAGACATACGGCCGCTTGGAGCTTTTCAAAGGACCACGTACACCAACGGTGTGCTCATACACGCGGCCGCAGCAGCTCTTCTTATATCAAGTATATGCCCAGATTTGCAAGCAACAAGTATGCCTTCCGATACGATGGGGATGTACGCACGGGGAGAGGTGCTACCGTGCTGTACGCGTGCAAATTTGTGACTACGCAGACACACAACACGCACCAGAGTCATTTTCCCTGCCTGCCTGTTTCTCCCCCGTAAGCTCTTTTCGCCCATCTAAGGAACAAAGCCAGCAGTTGAAAGATTCAGCGAAAGTGCCTTGTTATGAAGAAGAAAGAGATACTTGAACTCAGCTGTCAATAAGTTTTGCCCATTTACATGTGTGCGGAACACTTTGAATAAATTACGTTTCCAGGATTTAGCTCCACGACACCGGCCTAACAAAAGCGGACTTACAGCTCCGGGTGAGGGGAGGGGATCGAGGGGGAAACACATTTTGCACAAGATAAAATCCCTTCCAGAACCAGAGAGCAAAATGGGCTGGGGTTTTTCTTTGAAGAGCGTGGCTTTTACATCACTTTCAATCTATTTTCAAACACATTTTCTGCTTTAGAAAGCTGGGTTTGCACCAACTGTAGAGAGTCAGCTCCACATATGGTCTCTGCGGGGGTGAGGATGGGATGGTTTTGCTTTTTTAATTACAGATCCAATGAAAGTAAAAACTCTGGGAGAACGATGGGGTGCTGCTGATGTCAGGTAGAGATGTGCCCCTTGAGGGTCAGATTTTACTTGAGGAGAGTGAAATCTGCTGTTCCAGCTTTCAGCAGGTCCAGCAGCCAACAGAAGCACTTACAAGACGCTATATCTTATTTTAAATTTGCACACAGATATCTCCAAGTGACTACTCTGTCTGCAGAAAATTTACCTGTGGGGAGTGAAACGGAGGGTGCAGTCTGTCACATCACTGGGACGTCAGGAAAAGCAGCTTTGTCATGGATCAGTCCTATACCAGGGGAATCACCTCAGCATTTTGCTAAGTAAGAGACCCTAAAGAGGCAAAATCCACTGCGGTAAAGTCAGTAGGATTTGTTAAGAAAAAATTGGGGAATTATGTTTCCTGATTATTGAAAGGAGAATTTCCCAGATGGCAGGTACTCCTGTCTATCCTTCCCTTGCCTGCAGGGAAATAATCATATAGAGGGCTGCTAGAATGGGTTTAATCAAACACGAGTTTGTGCCCCCATAAGAGACTAAGCAGATGAAGCTCCCAGCTCTGCGCCAGGCAGGACAGACCAGCTGCTCTAATGGTACGCGCCGATCTTCGTATCCTTCTCACTGTAACGCCATGACATAAAGCCTGGCTGCCATCCAGGGTTGCATTGGTCAGTGACTTTAATCAAAATAAGTGAAAAGAAAATCAACCCATGAGGCTGAAAGCTCAAGCAGGTTCCCCAAGGAAACAGCAACTGAAAATATCTCCAGGCTCTACAGGGCTTCGGTGACAGCAGTTTGGGATGGGCAGCCAAAAAGAGCTAAGGACTACATGATTCCTTCCTCCTCGAAGGCAGCAAACATGAATTCCTGACCTCCCTGATATGAAAACCAAATACACTGAAAGTGAGAGAAAAGGAAACCACCAACATCACAGCCTCGTGTTTAATACCAATGGGAACACACAGAACCTTTCTTCACTGCTTCAAACAAACGAGTGACTCACTCCCTTCGCAGCAGCAACCCTCACAATCACTGCCAGGGAAAGAAACAACGTGGGGGGAAAAAAAAAAAAAAATCCATCTCAATTAGGTGAGTTCTCTGCCCCCAGCACCCACCAGTGATCAGTGCTTGACAAATGATACAGGAAAACTTTTGAAAAATATCTCATCATCGTCCCAAACAGCTTCTCTGCAATTACCACCCTAAGCCAGTCAAAACCACTGCCAGAAGCGTGCCGATTTCAATGCTCTTAATCTTATCTGCGGAAAAGGATCCAGGGCATCAGCTTTACTGACGTTTCCAGGAAGAGGAGCCCTAATCAAGCATTTCTCCCCATGAATAACAGACAAGGAATGTCTCCACTTGGCCAGTAGTAGCCTGTGAAAAATTAACAAAACATTGTAAAATCCGCTTTGGAAGCAGGGGAGAGCCAGCAGAGGATGCGATTTCTGTCTTATCTCCACCAGTACAGATGTTGAGAAGTCAAGGCTGACCCACTGACGGCCTGTCGCTCCAAGCTAACCTAACCAAATCTGCAAGGTCAAATGCAGACCTAGGGAACTGGTCTGCAATGCTGGATGGCAATCACCTAAATTGGAGGTCTCTGCACAACAGGTGCTTTTTTTAAATTATTATTTTGAAGAGAGTTGGAATAATAACTGATTTTCTTAAAGCTTCAGCTTCTGCAGCATTGCAGCAATGTGAAAGTTGCAGTCAAAGAACACCCATGCTTTTTTAGAGAACTCTGAATGTGCAGCAGAAATAGTCAAAGAGCCACAAACCACGTCAGGTATGAATACGAGACTAACCAGCCCTGGCTTGGGGACTTGACCCATCGCTCCAGAAGGCACGAAGTGGGCCGTGTTGACTTTTTACTAGAGGATAGCCCTGAACAAGAAAAGCAAATGTTTACAAGCTCTTTTTCATGCCAGCTGGGCCTGGTCATTCCCAACCAAACCCCCTGCATCCCACATGGTTAGCAGATGGTACTGCATTTGCCAGGAATAATTGCTAATGTTGGGATTGCTGTTCCTTAAGCAAGTAAAAGGACTTTCAAGTGTCTGTGTGCATGCAGATTTGCCATGGCACTTCTTAGAGATCTGACAACATGCAGCAAGGGTCAACAGTTCTCTCTGGAAGGCTGTGTTGATATCTGCTGCAAGATAACGCACCCTGCAGTCAAAGAGACTTACTATTTTCTAGGCTGGTTATCAGTTGTTATTGTAAGTAAAGCAGCAGTATGTCAAATGCCCCTTCGTTTTGACCTTACCATGGGCAGGACCCACTAAGATCTCATGGAATGTGAAATAATCATTAATACAGTCTCTGTGGCAGTGCTAATAAATCATGCAGCTCAACATCTTTTAACAAAGCAATAAAACTCTACCAAAGACACACCAATAAACTGCACATACAAGAACTCTTCCACCCCCAGCCTCTTCCCTCACATTCCAAAAATGCAGAGAAGCAACGGTGATGTTGGCTCCCGTCCTCTAATCCCCAAATCCCCAATTACAATGAGGGAGCTGAAGATAACACAGATTTAGGACCTAGAAGGAAGCTTCTTCCAGAGGTAGAAGAAAGGTGTTAAATCAACAGTCCTGCCCTGGGTAATGGATTCATTTACCATGACACTTCATGTGCAGACAGACAGGCAGCATGATGTCTATAAACCTTTGGCCTCCCATGCAAGCCGTTGAGATGGGTTTGGTGGTACCTGAGCCTTCTGCAACGAGCTGAACTTCATGCCAAAAGGAAACGTTTTGCCTGTGTAATGAAATGGGCTGGCTCACATATTAATCCTTCTAGCACTCACTGAAGCTTGAGCGTGAATTCCCATCTATTGGCTTTAAATTATCCTTTCCTTTTCCACTTCAAAGAACCCATTCCCGATTTACAGCAGGATATGCTCAAAACCAGACCCCATCAGGACTCCTTCAGCTCTAACTTCAGACACACACAATGTAGGCACCTGAGGGGTTCCTCACCTCTCTTTACAGGAGGAAAAGGTGCTTTTAGGGCATGATGCATCTCAGTCTCATGCAGGTAAATATATTGGGCCAAACAAATCCTGCTCGGCAGCATAGCAGGGGCCAGACAAGCTTATCTCCTTCATGCTGTTGGAAGGACGATCAGGGCTCTGCACAGAGCACTTTTTGCTGGTGTTTTTTTCCAGCTGCTGGCATGATTTGATATTCCCTTTCCCAGCAGTGGGGCTCCAGACCATCGTGTTCACCTTTTCCAGTTCACACGAAGCAGGAGCTGCTGTATCGACCCTATATCTAGCCATGTTGAAGGCCACCAAGTCCTCTGCATGCGTCACCAACCTTGTCAGCAAGGGCAGGATTTGCAGCACTAACTCAGAAAGGAAAGTTTTGCTTCCAGCTCCTGATCCACCACCCACAACTCCTCCTCCCAGATCCAGCTATAATCCCTCTGCTAGGACACTTTAAAAACAAAAAAAAAAAAAAAAAAAAGNTGTCAGCTTAATGCTCAGTAACCATCAAGAAACAGATCAAGTGGTATGAATCATTTAGAAAATAAAAAAAAAAAAAAAAAAAAAAGTAATGTTTTCAGGGTCACTGTGAAATGATGTTGTTTTCAGCAAACAGAACTGCCTGAACCTGATTTACTGTACATCCTGTCCAGGCTTCGCAAAGAAAACACCACACAAGGTTTCAGGTCAGACCTTTGAGCCACTCCTGCTTGGGATGCTAATTCCCTGCATATTGACGAGAAAGCCCCAAGGACTATTAATCCTTCCCGCTCTGGGGTATAAATTGATCGCCAGGAGGGAGGAAAACCACCCTTTCCCCTCAAATACATATAGTATTACACACTTAGGAGCAATTACCCCACGTGTGAAGCTCCCAGACACAGCTATTTTGCTGATAGTGGCCAAAATGTACCATGGGTCGGTCCTCAGATGTTTGTCCAGACAGTGCGAACTGCAATGTGTCCCCAGGCACCGGCACCCAGTGTGGAGAAGTTTGGGACTCTGCGTAAGGGTGGCCTAACCTTGGCTGAGGACATTAGGTAGATAAGGACTGAGATAGAGCTTGTCCAGGCTCAAACTCAGGAAAAAAACCCTCAGTGGGGACATGCCTGTGAATTACCTGGAGGCTTTAATTACTGGCACTGAATGCAGATAGATGAGCAGCAACCATATATAGCATCACCATTAACTATCCCAGGAACCTAAATATGGCCAAGACTCAGCTCTTGGATTCACCTAAATTTAGGTGTCTAACTCCCATTACAGTCTGCAGAGACCTGGTCCATACCGGCTCAATGCTCTACTTACTAACATCTCCATCAACTTTGAGGGCAGCTCAGACACTGACACATAGATGACTTAATCTATGAGCTAAAGACCTCTCACAGTGCCTCAGCTTCATGCCACAGGACAGCATTCCTGTGCCAGGTGGGGTGAGCCCCCATGGAGGGAATGAAGGGGTCCCCTGGAGCACCTTCCTCACGTGTACCCACCTTCCCACACTCCCCAGTGGTGCGGAGGCTCCTTGCCCACCCAGAGAGTCAATGCACCAGCACAGCTGGCTTGGAAAATAATTTGCAGACCTGCAGATGCCAGAAGGATCACTACCTGCAGATCCAAGAAGGATCAGTCCTACCTGAGCTGGAGGAGCACATGGAGGGAGCCAAATGCATGTGGAGCCTGCACCCTTAGGGTTCATCAGGGCTGTCCTGATGCTCCTTTCAGGCTGCTGCCCACTTGAGAGGGGAGCCAGGGAGGGGAGCCCCATGTGCAGGCAGTAGTTTTCAGAAACGCTTTTTCATTCTCACTAAATCCTCAATCCAAACCTTTCCCTTTTGCTCAAAATCTTTGCAAACACTAGCAAAACCTTTCCCGTTAATCTTTCTTCATCTCACTAAAACAACACAGACTGTCTGTCTCCAGGGAAGGCTGTCACAGGATATGGGGGAGGAATCTATCATTTGTAATGCACGGAAATATAACTTACATATATCAAAGGCATTTTCTGTAAAAACAAATACACAGCAAAGATTGGAAGGCCAAACCCCTCATTGCCTTCAAGCTACTGTGCTTAGCAATCGTGTGAGCAACAGCCTGAGCAAACCCAATTAACTTGATTTGTAGATTGCACAGATTAGCAATTGTGTTCCAGCAGCAAATCCCACAAGGAGCCCCTTTTGCTTATGTTTCTGTACAGCTTTTCATTTGTTACCATAATACGTAAGTGCACCTATCTAAATCCCTGATTTGTGTACTGCCAGGTATGCACCCCCGCCTTCCGACAGCACCCGCTGACCAAGAACTGTGGAGATCTCTGCAAATTTAGTTCTGAAAACTCTGATATCTACATCAACTACGTAAGCAAAAAAAAAAGACACTGAGATATTGAGAGGCTCAATTTAGCTGTTAACACAGAAATTTTGGAACAGAACTGAACTGTCTTGAGGACATGATTTCTGATGGGCTTCACACTTCAACTACCAGCCATGCCATGGTTCCTTGCACCCTCCAACACACCTGACTTGATCCAAACTTAACTCCCAATGTGATCAGATCCAAATGTGAGACCCTTTGCATGGTAACCACCCAAACAAGGGGCATTTTAGAAAAACAAAACAAAACAACTTATTCTGAAAACTGAAAAATGTTGCAGGTTCTACTCCTAGAGTGGAAATTGTTCTTTCGGCTTTATGAAGTTCTCTCTCAAGTAAAAACGCCTGATGTAAAAGTACAAATTGCATGCGATTCTAGTCATGTTCGCTTTAAACCCAGAGATGCCCCTCTAAAATGAAGAGGGTTGTGAAGCTGGAAAAAACATACAGCTGCGACAGAGGGGTAGAAAAAGTGGAGGGGTTTTTTGGTACTGCATCAACTAAAGAAACATATTCTGCTGGTTAAAATTAAAAAAAAAAAAAGGCGCAAGATGTCTGATGAATAGTTCTACTGATATTGACTGGATTTCTATATTTCTAAAAACATGAGCACTTCATAAATACACTGAAATATTCTGTCATCGCCAGACAGAACATGCCAGTTTTCTATAAATATAGACATCTGGTGGTGGTTTCTTCTACTGTTATGGATTTCTGGTGTGAAGAACACTACTTTGTGAGCAAATGCATGTTTGAAATTAATTTCATATGTGACAGGTTACATTAAAGAGCAAGAAGGATTTGCTGGGCAGAAGCACGGAACAAAACCACCGTGTTCCCATACTGCTCCTGACCCTCTCTATGAGGTTGCCTGCATGACACTATAGGCATAAAGGATGTTCCTCCATGCAGTGCTATGAAGCTTAATTACAGTGTGCCTGCAAAATGCGTTGAAGTTTGAAAACGGGACTTGGTGTTTGGCGTTGTAATTCCAGCCATGGTGAAACAGCACTGAGAAAACAACGCGTACTAAATATCAGTGAATAACAGCATGCTTTGTACAAAGCACCTGAGGGGTGCCACAAGCAACAGGCAGGTATATAAAACCCACTGCTATAGGGCTGTGCCATGACTTACTTTCTTCTTTTATTTTTTTGGTGGGATTTCCAGCCAGATCTCTGCCCTAATCTGGCCCACGATGCAACAGAGTGGCATCAGCCAGAGGCCAAGCTGGGGATGCCACAGGGTCACAGCAGAGCTGTGAGCATGGGAGGACACCTCACATCACTAAGGGCTTGCACAGGCTGAAAACGGGTGCTAATCTCATACTCCAAGCGCAACAGAAGACATCTTTGTGTAAGGGCATGGGCTACGTTCTCTGTCTGCATCTGCCTTGCTCACCAGGCTCCCTATAATGAAGTCATTAACAACAGAAGGTAAATCAATTTTGGTTGGAAAAGTTTCCTTTCTGGACAACATAAGCCAAGCGTAAACACTCCCTCACAGGTTAACAAAAGCCAGGAGCTCAAACAGGGATAATGCTTTGGGAAAAAAGGAGCTGGAGTCGCGGCAGGGGGAGGTTGAAAAGACAATTAATCACAAGCTTTCCTACACTGTCACACATTTTTGCCAGCGACTGGGCATTTAGGGCGACTGTGTTGCTCCTCACCCTTTAAGCCCTGGTTAGGGGGAATATTTTCCAACTGGATCCATCAAAAGAGCAGGAGCCAGAGCCGCCCTCGGCATCCAACTCCAGCTGCCCACCTTCCCCACTCCCTCCAGTAAACACCGCTAATTCCCCAGTTCCATTAGCACTCTTTTTTTTTTCCTCTCCCAAACCACCCTAAAAGCATTTTGAGACTAAAACCAGAGAGAAACAGGGGGGAGACATCCACCAAACCCAAAGTCTCCAGACAGCTCTCAGCATGTGTCAAATACTTGCTAAAAAAAATCCAAATAAAGGAAAACCCAAGAAGCCTTGATACCCTGTGTTATCTTTGCAGGCTGGCTGCTGCCTTATCAGCTCCAACAGAAACCAGGATTTAAGAAAATTTCAGTAGCCTTTGGGTGGAAGCTGGTTCCTAAGAAAACACGCAGTCGAACTGCTGGCGGTCAGTACCAGAGGAGAGGGTGAGCAGGTAAGAGATGGCCTGAGAGCTTCCACCATCATCTTGCTGTTCTCTGTCAGGAAATACCCTGCCACATATCACTTTTTATTATTTTTCAGAATTGGCTCCTCACACTTCACACCCGTTGCACATGCCCAGAGTGACAAGGGTGAATAATTCCTCAAAATGCCTCTTGCTGTTATTAGGGAGTGATGGAGTCCAGGCAAAGCCACCAGCTCTTGGTACCAGGTTCATCAGAAATGGAAGATGACAAAAGATCATGTCCGACACTGGTGTTAAGTACCACTGTCTTGATGAGGAAGGATAAAGATGGGGGTTTTCCCCACCCTCACTATGCTCTTTTTGGGTAAACTCTCCATGGAAGAATTTTAATGTTAAGGACCATTTTTTTTTTTCCCCACACAAAAAGTAAAAGTCCTGTTTGCTCCCACACTAACTCGCCGTGCACAGATTTTGGCAGCCACCCCACACAGGAGTTGGACTTGCCCTTTGCAAGGGCACGAGGGTCCTGCTTTTGGAAAAGTTATAAAATCGTTATAAAACACCTTTGCTTGACATTAATTGATGGGTGGAATGAGCTAGGGAGAGAAGAGCTGTCTCAAGGCCAAGGGCTGCTTTTCAGCGTCTCATTTGTAACATGACAGAGGGAACAGCTGGGGGGAGGCTGTCTGCCTCTTGTCAGCCCCAGAGGGAAGGACGGACAGACGGACGCGCCCCGGGGAGCTGCCCTGGCATTATAAATGCCTCCGGTACAGGGTGAGCGGCTTTCTACCTCTGACCCGACCCCTTCTCCCCCCGAGAGTCCTCACAAATCTTCCTCAACAGCTACCAAAACTTGAAGTGACACAGCTGGGCCCCAAAATGTCCTTTTTTTCCTTTTCTTTTCTTTTTTTTTTTATTTTTTTATTTTCATGTTTTGTGCAACACAGCATTGCAGGGGAGGTAGAGGAATGAAGCAAAGGGAACTGCAAGCGTGGAGGTTGTCTGTACAGCCAGGCTCAAGCCCTCACACGACAGCCCTCTTAGGGGCACTGCCTGCCCCAAGCTCCCAAAAATCATGAAGCAGCCTCCAGAATAACAGGACAGGTTTAGAGGAGTCATGCAAAATTTGCTTCTGTTCTTTCTTTATTTCCCTTCTGGTGTCTAAGCCAGTCAACAAGGTTGGTGCATGCAACTTGCATTTTCTGTCTGTTTTCCAAAATCATGAAGGCTGAAAACCTTGTGGATTGGTTTCCTTTTTCTTCAATTGAAAGCTGAGTTATTTCCCAGTCTCCATAAGTCCAGAAAAATAATTTTAGGGGGGGAAAAAAACAGTGTGCACATCTTTGCAAAACAATTGCTACCACTTCAATATCTGCTTAAGTTCTCCATATTTCAAATAAGCGTAACACTGTGTAACAGGTCCTCAGCAAACATTTCTTTGAATACAAGCAATCCTCACATGCTTAAAAGTAAGTATGCAACCGAGTATAAACACTTGGTTAAAACGGTGTCTGAGATCAGAAACTTCTGTGGTTGCAAAAGTGTATTGAAATACCGTTTTGTACTTCCCCTTGCGTGTCTCCAGTGTCGTGCTACATGGGTTCCAGCGGATTCAAAGCAGGATGAATTCAAATAGATGTGTCATACACTATTTTTCTTGTTTTATTTGACTTTAATTACTTCTTAACAGTATTGCTGTTTGAAAAAATCTTTCTCAATTGAGGGTGTTGGTTCTGCCTAGGGCTGCTTGGCCCTTTTCCACTGAAATGCCCTTTCAACAACCACAACAAGCCTTTCCAAGCAAAACAAAATCTTTTGGAAGAACCTCTTTTTGTGTGCTAGTGTGAAAATTTGCCTTTCTTAACTATCTTCCCCTCCCGCAGATTTTAGGTTGGCTTTTCTTTGCACTTTTCCAGGAAGGAACAGAAACCCATGGTGGGCTCCAGCGGGATATGGAGCAATGCCTGGGAGAAGGCAGACCGTGGTATCAGCACACGTGAAAACACCTTGCTGCTACATGAATAATCTGTAAATTTTTAATTTTTTTTATTTTTTTTTACATTCAAGGACTCTCAATGGTTGTTTCCATCAATAATAAACACAGTGTAATGCTTAGCTTTTCCTAGAGTCAACGATGAAGTTTTTACCCAGCAGAGAGGGGAAGACTGGGCTGGTGATTCATGCATGTGAGCCACGTTGGGTGTGCAGCACAAGCCCTTCAGCCCGTGCATGAACGATACCTTTGCTCCTGTTTCACCTTGGGCACTTGCCCAGGGTTTGGGCAGGAGATTATCAATCCTGTGGGTCTGCATTGTAGCAGCAGCAAGAAATCCTTATCAGGGCAACGTTTGCTTCACACAGAGCGCTGTAGGGAAATACGGAATCTCACTTTTCTTAGGTTTACATGGGTAAAATAATGGGTCTGGTTTTTGGAGGGACCCTTTGTCAGAATAAAACAAAATCTCTGTACAAACTGCTGTTGGCACCTTGCAGTTAAGACTGTAGCTGCCTGTCTGTTGTTCTGGGTTTGACAACCCTTAACAGAACAACTGTGCTTTGGGACTTCCAGGCACTAACCCCAATACTAAGAAAAAAAAGAAAAAAAACAAAACAAAAACAAAAAAACAACCAAACAAACAACAAAAAGCAAACCCAAACCAAAAACACCAACAAAAAAAAAAAAATTGCTTGTTTTCTGACCTGCTCTCCAAGAGCAATATTAAATATTTTAGATGTTGTAGTCCTCCTCCAGCTCTACCTTAATATCTGCCTTGTAGCAAAATACCCTCCGACACATGCCACAGACAGAAGGCCGTGGTCTGGTTTTAAGGCTGGGGTACTTAGAGTAGAAAGCTCATTCAATTACTTTGGTGCATTTTTCATCTCCCTCAGACAAGGTATTGAGTTTGCTGGTTGGAGTTTTTTTGCATTCAGTATAGTAACTGTGTTACTCTTGCAGAGGTAAAAGGGAAAGCGCCTGCAAGTATGTGAACAAAAAGATAGAAATCAAGAGGCCATTAAAATTCATTCAGTTTTGTTCCTCTCTCCTGTTATTTCAATTAGTGTCTGACAACTAAGCTGTTACCTTTTCATTCTGCATTGCACATTTTTTTCTTTCCAACACTTGTCTCAGTGGAAGTTCTACACTCTTTTTCCTTCTGGAGAAAGAAACCCCAAAGATATATTTTCAACTTCCCAGCTCAGTGTTTCCCAGATATTTTGAATTAGGGACTGCTGCCAAGATTCACATTTTTCCACAGATCACCGCGCACCCTCATGCTGCAGCAGAAAGCCATCGTGGTGACACAGACGTGGGGATGGCCACTGGAGAGGTTCTTATTGCCCTGTTCTTGTTGCCCTTTTTGCAGTCCATGAGCTGACATGGGAACCAGCACTTGCACCTCTCACACTGTTCAGGTCTGGGAAGACCTGGCAGATTTTAAAGGATTAAAAAAAAAAAAAAAAAGGGGGGGGGGCAAAAACCACATGCCTGTGGCCTTGGGATAATTATAATTATTTGGTACCTAGTTCTGATTTTCCTGAACATGCCAGAGTTTCATCTTCCAATGCAGAGTAACCCCAGAAGCCTTCATGTGGGTACTGGGACATGCACCAGGGTCTCCCCCTCTCTACAAAAACCCGGATCAACGGGCAAGCAAAAGCCACAGTTTCTCCCGGGTGCAGAGTCATGGTGCATCACATTAGACACGTGTCAATCATCCCTGGCCAGAATTCACCTGCTGTGCCTCACAGGCCAACATAAACACTCCCCCCTCCAGAAAGCCCCTAAAAGCGTTGTTAACGCAGCCCTGCAGCTTTACCTGTTTAGCCTGCTGGCTCTGTTCCCCTGGAAAAATATTTTCACCCACAGGGAGTATTTTGCACAAGTTGTTTTCTCTGCCTTATTTTTGCAGCCCCCTGAAGTGGTGTCAGTAGTCAGAAGTGGATGCAGAGATGAAGCCAAGGTTGGGGGGGGAACCTGGCTCCCTCTCAGGTCCAGGCGACACACCGCATTCACCTCGATACCAGGGTCGATGCACACTATGCCTGGACCAGAGGGATCTCGATCACCAGCAGCGCTGGTTGCAGCCCGTCTTTGCTGCCGACAAATCATTTTATAAATGTTCCCATAAATGCTCAGTCCTCCAAAGTACTCAGCCTTCCTGCCATAAGTAGGAATAGAAAGGACTTGCTGCCTTGTGGTCACATTGTGATATCCCATGAGCTCAGGTCATGCTCCTGTAACAATTTAACTCATCACATTTTTTTTTCCAGGTTGGCTTCCTGCCCAAGTTAGCTCCCCAAAACACCCAACAGCAAGGTCTGGAGAGCTTTCCCACTGGCACTAGGGAGTTACAAGCTTGGGAGCAGAGCAGGACAAGGACAGGACGGTGGGGGGGTCAAGTTCAGTCATCTTCAGCTGCCATGAGATCACACCTGAGAAGCGGCTGCGGTCAGGCAGAGGAAGGGGGGTCCTATTTGTGCCGCTAATGACCCAACTTAGCAGGACAGAAATCAAGTGCTTGACCTTTCCCAGCATCATGTGAAGCAAATGCTCCATATGACATGGCTCCAGCATTATCTACCAGGCACAGGTGCACGACTGCAATTAGAAATGACTGGCATTTCATACATAACAGAACTTTTCAACGCAACTCAGCCCATCCAAAAACACTTGGAGGCTCAGTTACCATCTTCTTCCCACCCAACCTCCCCAGCACCTTGCCATCTCAGGAAACATCAAATAATTCCCCCTGAAGACTCACAGCTAATACTTGGAAATTAAATTGGAAGCCACAACACCTCTCTGCATGCTGGTAGATCTTAAACGGCGCTTGGTTTATCCCGAGACTATTTCTCACCCCCACTCCTAATTCAACTTCCGCAGAGAACAATGCTGCTGCTCTGTGTCCACAACAGATTTATTCCCTCCTTCTAGCAACCCGCGCCGCCTGTACCTTCAAGGGGCAGTAGTTGCTTGAAGCGAATGGTTCCTTCTGGTTTCTGGGAATAAAAGGCTGCCCTCCATAATCAGGGTATTGTTCTCCCTAAATGGACCCAGACTCTGTAAACATGCTCCTCTGCACAGCGCTGGGAGGGCGACTGCGAGCGTGTGTATACGTACATGCAGGGAATGTGTCTTGTTCTAAAAAACCAGTAAATTATGTTAATTCATTTCCTCTGACTAAACAGTGGTAATAAACTTCGGGAAAGGAGGAGGAAAAAGCAAACAAGAGTCAATTACTAAAAGGTGAGGGGGAGAGGTAACCGAATAACTCCACCAAATGTCTCCTTTGGGAAAGGACATTCACGTTACAGCTTGGATGGGCTCCACGCAGCCATCCCTCGGTCCTGCTGGAGGTATAAACGTGACCGTAGCAATTTTTTTCTTTTCTTTTATAAGATTTCAGCCTGTTCTCACAAGTTCAATCTTGGGAGTTGGGAAACCAGCCCCCACCGGTGCCCTGATCCATGGCAAGTACATCCCCGGGAGCTTTGCTCTGCATGTGATGTGAGCGCTCCGGTGACTGGAGCCAATACGAATAGTCAGAGCCTATTTGTAATTTTCTAACAGGAAAATAATTTCACCAAGCAAACTACGATGCTTTGACTCAAAACCCTGATTAGCACAGTTTGAAAACAGGGCAGCATACTGTTGTGGGAATTAACTTGCTTGACCCCTAGTCTATAATGGCACTCAAATAATCTGTGAGTCAGACAGAGTTGAAAAACTCTTGGAAGACCACACTGAAAGAATTTACTGGATTTATTGGATTTTCTAGGATAAAAGAAAAATAAGCCTCAAACTCCACTTAGCTAGTCTGTGGTCTTCAGAAAGACAAGCCTTTTCTCCTGACGCTATCTAGAAGAGGAATGCTGCCTATGCTGGGTAGCACTTTTTGGGTTTCCTTTTTATATTTTTTTCTTCGCTGGAAACTCTCAATAAACAGTAATCATTATCATAAATATACAGGTCTATTGTTGTGATTACTTTTGAGTAGCACCTTGCAGTTTTCTTCCCTGGGATCAGCGATAAAACATGGGGAAAAGGGACAGATGCCCAGCCCTGTGAATCTACAATCCTCCTCCCAACAGGACTGCTCATGAGGAGAAGAGCCCTGAATTGAACTTCAGATTAAATATCCTGACACTACTCTACCAGTTGCAAATAAGGAGTACTCTGGTGTTCCCAACGAACTTCCAATGCCAGGATTAATCCTGTATATAGCACTATCATAAAATACTGCTCAAAATTAAAATCCTCCAAATCCTCTGGCCTACCCTTCTTGGAGGAAGTAGGGAATCAGAAAAAAGATTCTGTGTTGCTGATACAAGCAGGACCTTGCTCTGGTCTAGATGAGACATGGACCCATCCCTACTTTATGGTTTCTCCAACCCTGAGCCAAATGCTCTGACTAGCCTCTACCACTTCTTTGTGTCTCTTTGTATCCCAGAAACAACAGATGTGTGCTGAGAGCAGTGGCAAACATTTTCAGATAACAAATCCGGCAATTAGAAATCAACTGTCCAAAGCCAGTTCCCCTGCATATGCAAATATCTCCCTAATAGGTTTACGATTCCTTGTCAATCAAACCTGTCAAGGAAAAGCAAACACCTGTACTGACTATTAAGTTCAAAGCTCCACACTCATTAGCCCTTAACAAAATTAACCCCAGTAATACTGCATTTCTGATTGGTTGTGAATACCAAGAGGAGGAAAGATACTCATCAGCTCTGATCTGTTAATCTAGTTTTATATTAACTATTGCAGATCACGAAGAACCCTCCCATGGCTTGGTGCCACACTGTACGGAACTGAAACACAACCTGGTCTTACAAGGCCCCAATTTCTACTCTCTGGTAGGATTATAAATTTAAATCTTACTCACAGCTACTCAGCCACAACTCACTGAACGTAAAGGGACGATCATCTTTGCAATGGAGAGCAATACCTGACCCTGAATAATAAAATATGAAATGACTTATCAGAGCACAGAACCTGCTCTCCATATGCTGGTGGAGCTGGCAACTCTTCTCCCAGTTTTCCACTTTAAACTGCTCAAAAATACATTAAATACTTACTAATATTACTTGTCTGGCACCTGAGACACTGTGATTGCCACCAAAAATGTTGTGTTAATCTGCAGAAGAACATGAAAGATTTTTATGCACCCAGAAGGTGAGGGAGACGGCTTATAGCATCCTCTCTCAGAAAGGTATCCATACTCTGAAGGAGTTTTCGCCACCAGTTTTACATTGACTAGTTGCTGCCACATAAGTATTCCTCTTTCCATAGAGTCTGCAGTATCCCTGGGGAGATATTTCACAACGTCCAGAGGTTTACCCTGTCATTCATTAACCCTTCCATCCTTGACATGCAGTTCATACACGTGTAACTCATCTGACACTTGGCATTGCTTAACCAGTGTTAACAGATCTGTTTAGGTGAAAACAACCGCTGAGAAAAATAGCTTCCTCAATTACTCCAACTCACACAAATCAAGAAGAAAAAGAAGGTGTTCACAGTACTCCAGGGTCTGTGGCAGCCTAACTCCAGTAGTTTGGCTTGTTCAGCTTAGGAGGCTGGTGGGGCTGAGTAACTGTCCTTTCTCCCTCCTTTGGGGCTGATTTGGCCTCAGCCCATCCACTTCTGTCTAGAAAAAGCAAAATACTGGCTACCATAATGAAAGACCCCCACCTTCACAACAAGATGCTTCTACTCAGAGTCACAGATCTGTTAAACCAATTAAGCATCACACCTATTCCTAATGACATAGGGGCACCTGGGAGGACACAGGTGAAATGGGAAATACAGGACAGATTTGGAAAAGTCACATCCCAACATCCTCTTCGGAGCATACACACTGCCCACCCAAGACCAAGTCTTGGCCGCAGCAGGACTCAAGAGCAGCGGTACATTAATCCGGCCTAAATTTCCTTTTGGAGGTTGGCTAATGGTTACATTTACCTCCACATCCTCCCCCAGCTTTTTCCTCTCCCAGATATCTTGTCCTGGGCAAAGCTAGGAAGCCCACAACTGCCACGGAGAGTCTACACAATGCCAGTACCAAACTCGTACAGTCATCAGTTTATCAGGCATGTGCAAGAAAATCCAACAAGGGAATCTGAATTTTAAAAAATGCCTATTGCAAAAATGAAATTCACATTTCTGCACTTATCTGCTGTTCCTGTGTTTTTATCAAACATGCACAAATACTGACAGCTCCTAAAATACCCACCAAAGTCGACACCACCCAAGTGGCATCTAGGGTATGACACCTCTTGCATTACTCACTTCTCAATCACTTGACAGGATACCCAAGATTGTGTAAATCTTTCATTAAATAAATTACCAGACATAAAGAGAAATGATTTTGGGTCCTGCCAAGCTAGAAGCCACTTGTAGAGAGGCTGAGAATAGAGGTGCAGCAGTCCTGAGAAACATTAACCTGCTCTGAGAAGCCTCTGTTCCCAATTTACATTTTTCTTCCCTTAGTGAAGTTCAAAATTAAGTTTGAACACTTAATGGAAGAAGTAGCCTGGAGTTATTGGCTGAATTTCTTCCTGAAAATTGGAGTGGTTGGGACGAAATAAAAACGTTAGGTTATTCACAGCACTGCTGGATACTGTGTTTCTACTGCGATACAATGGGGAGACTGTGTAATCAGGGCAACCAACCAAACTCCATGCAGCCCATGTTTATTTGACTCGGAAGGGGAAAAAAGAAAAATAAAAATCAGAGATGTGAATAGATTCAGCAGCAAACGGCATATATTAACTTGTTAAATAACACTTAAGCCAATCTTCAGCCCCTCCACACCTAGCAGCACCGCCTGTAGAATGGCACCCTTTCTTTGGGGATAAACGCCTCTGCGGCGACCCAAAGTCAAAGCAATGAATTTCCAAGTTGCTTCCAGCCCTGGCAGTGCACGCTCCAGCCACCGGCCAGAGCTCGCAGCGGGCAGAAGCAATGTGTTTCTGGAATAAAAAAATCAAGTCCAAGCTGTCCGGTCAAGCAGGCGAGTGGCAGGATCCAAAATACCACGCTTAGCCCACATCTCTTCTGCTGTCGTACATGAGGGAACCATACCGATGTCGATATTACAGATAATCTGTGTAAGTCATCCTTCAGGGATGGATCCCAAGCCCGTGGGAGTGAGTAGGAGTCACAGCACCAACACTCACAGGCTCTGGATCAGGTCCTAACCTGTTAAAACTTGCATGAGTTGCAGCTGTGTATCTCCCATGACATTGGGGCAGCACGATCAGACGGTTCCAGCTTACTTTTGGAAAGACTCTTCTTTTACCTTAGTACGATGGCTGCTACGAATGAGCACCAAACTCAGAAGACTTTCAACAGACAACAGTCTTTGCAACTTCTACATTCACGCTGGCTCTACTGTTTAAAAAACTCTCTTTTGTGACCAAAAATGTTCCATCTTGGGGCAAAAAATTAGGACAGGTCAAGACAGCTAAGTATGTATGGAGGCATTATTATTAGAGAAAGCTCCAAGTCAAGACTGATTACAAAAAAACAACAAAAATTTAAGTGCTCAAAACAAGATCAAATGCATTTCAGCTTGATCAGCCCACCAAAAAACACAGGAAGATGTCAGATGAAAGACAAAGTCTTTGAAACAAGACAAAATGAGCAGGTTAATGAAGGGGAAAAAAAAAAAAAAAAAAAAAGAGGTGAGGGAGAAAGGATCATTCCCACCAACTCCTGTAATGCTGGAGTGGTTTGCATGGACTCTTTGAAAAACATGATTTTACGCCTCAGGAAAATCAGAAAGCTGCATTGGTTCTACTCCCACTGAATAAATAAAGCTACGACTAAAGGCTGGATTTAGATTTTTTTTTTTAAAATCCAAACTAGGCATGAGAGGACCTCTGCATTATTATTTCCCCCTTTTGGTGGAAATTTTTATCTCTTCCAATAATTAATCCCAAAATGCACAGCCAGACAGTGACCACCTCTACTGCAGTCACACTATTCCATAACGAGTACTCTGCACCCAGATGTACCAGCGTCGCTCGTGGTGAGACAGCCACTCGAAAGGAATTATCAGACGGGTCATTGGAAAAGACCAGCTCTATCAGCCCGTTCACACCCGATGACAAACTTCATCCTTACTCAATAAATTACTGCCAATGGTCCTAAACCTTGAAAAGCAGGTTCCTACTTGCTACCAAGTGTCACTTTTGCTCTTTTGTTTTTGAATGACATTTTTTCCCCTGAAAGAACCATTTTCCTGTAATTTCTCAAGCACCACATCGTGGCACATGAAAGTTTCTTCTGTGGCTAAGAGTCAGACTTTGGAGTCCAGCCTTTGCTGTGTACAAGTTCATCACAGAAAAGACGTATTTTAATTTGCGGCTTGCGTCTTTTTAATGAAGGTCAAAGAAACATACGGACTTGGAAAATGAAGTTATAAAAACTTTAAGGAAAATCTAAATGTATTTGAGCAATTTGCCGTTTTGTAATATTCCTAATAAAAATAAAATAAAATCAACCCTCATTTTCCAGTATGACGCACACTGTATTTTATGTTTAAACTCAGACGCAATTTAAAGCGGCCAACAGGCTCGGTAGAAGGGAGGAACTGGGTTTAAAAAAAAATAAGCAGTATTTTCTTAGATCGTCATGTAGATTCTAGGTACGAGTCATGCTAACAGGTTATTCATGAGCAAGTTCCCCAAGAGCACGATCCAAAAAAATGCCCCAAACTTAACCAGAAGATGTGCAGTGACTTACATAAAATCTGAATCAGGCTGTTAGATCTGAACATGCTTCTCTTTCACAATCGTTATATCTGGTAACAATCCTTCAACAAGAATAAAGGAGCAAAACAGAAGCCAACAACATCTCTCATATTATTGTTATTTATCTTTTCCGTGTTTACTACCATTTACTGTTATAAACCCCGAAGTTACAGAATGGTAAATATGTTCACCAGAACAACAAACTCATCTCTCAAGAGATAAAAAAACCTTCTAGCATCCTATTCTCTTTTCTCCAATATTCAGACAAACAAAAATGGTATATAGCATTATTTCTACATGAAACTCTTGAATTTTGAGGTGGCCCCACCAGAAAATTCCCTGTGAGGCAGGCATCAACCAGGCTTGCAAGCCAAGTGTCGCACAGAGAAGTGCCAGAGCAGAAAGCAATTAAAGTCCCGTTCTTCCCCTCCCTACGCAATGCACCGAAAATGAAATCAACATCCAAACTAATTAGTTTCCAGCAGAATATCAGTTTACTTGCTAACAGGAGGGTTGTTACTGCTCTTACCAAAAACTTCTAAACATACCATATGAAATCTTGTTTAAGCCACGGGACCAAGCCAAGCACATCCCAGTGTTACCATATACGGTCACCAAAGCGAATACGATGGCAACTTGACAGATTCGGAACAAATATTGCGTTGTGTGTCACTGAGATAACATAGGCAGGAAAATATCAGATTGTATTACCTGTATCCGACCGGAGGTGTGGAGTGGTAGGAGCTACATTGCTACAGGACGTAGTCACTAAAGGTTAGTGACCCAAGATGGCATTCGTCCCTGCGGAGGAGGGCCAGGGTAGGACAGTGAGGCCTTTTATGCCCAGTATAGGGCTGCTTGGAGAGACCAAGAATGGAACAACACGAGGGATGAGCGGCTGGACCTGTGCTAGTGTCCCAGGTCCAGGGCTGACGCTATCCGGTGCAGCTGGCAACCGGGCTGAAGCTGCCACCCTACGCCTTGGCTGTCAGCCGGAAGGCACCGTCCCTCTTAGAAACCACGGGACACAGGTTTTGTTCTCCAAGAGTGGATTTTGTGCACACAAAAGTTCTTGTCTTCACCGACAAGGGAAAGAAAGGGCTTGGATATTTACCAAAATAGCTCCCAAGGAAGACTTTTTTGGTACAGGTTCCCTCCAGGACATCCTTAGTGCGGAATAAGATTGGTCACTGGCGGAATTATTCCAGATTAAGGTTTTTTTGGAAGGGTTATTCCAGTGCATTTGCAGGTGTAGGCAAACCCTTAGCCAAAGTCTTTAAATTTCAGCCCTGAAAGCATTGGTTCAAACTTAGTCAGAGCTACCTCGTCCTTCATCCCTCCAGACACAGGGAGTTCTGCACCTGGACCTCCAAAATCAGGCCTGTTCTTTGCGTTCTGTGGATAATTTCAATGTATCGCCTCTTTCTTAAGAGCTTAGCTTCATTTCCTAAGATATGCCCTTTTTTGCAGTGTTTTGTATATTGGCAATGTGACACATTGGGTCACAAGAAGGGACAGAGGCAGTAGGCACAGCTCCGAACCTGGAAAAATGCCCCCGTTTGCTGGGGGGGGTGGGGGGGTGGGAGTTCCCACATTAGCCCAATCAGTCATCCCTGCGGGGCCCTTCGCCTTAAAAGGCGTCACCTAAATAAAGATGCAAAAATAATACAACCTAACATTTAATGCAAGATTGCAGCTGAGCACTCAACTGTCAGGAAATATCAAAGCCGGAGCGCGTGGGCAACTTAATTCTGCCCCCTTGTGCAAATGCACTACGGCACAGCCCTTCCCCAAACACTGGCACGCAATCAGCCGGCTCCAAATTAACATCCAAATTCCAGCACAAGCTACTTTTGCCTAACATGAGTAGAAGGGAAGGACCAGCACTTTCACGGAGAGCCTCCTCAGCCACCTTCCTCCCTCGACTGCAAGCCAGCGAGCACCTATTTAACTTCTGACACCTCAGATCAGGAGGCATTGGCACGCTTTGGGCCACACACGTCTAATGTGCAATCAGGGTAGAGATATTAAATGCTGTTTGGCCAAAACAAAGAGCCCTTCTTCCTCCGGAGTAAAGCCTCGCAACCTCAGGCTGAGATTTGGCCAAAGGACTGTCTATAAAACCCGAGCGACTGAAACAGGTAACATTTAAACATCTCCAGCGGCCGAACCCACCGTATGATACATTCGGAAAAAATCCGCAGGCATGTTAACAACTGGGCACATTTTTCCGGGAATCCGAAATTATCCCAATGTAAATATGCTAATAATTGGGGATATTCGACAGCACAAAATAAGGTTGCAATGTGCTGCAGAGTGTCTCACCTCTGCTCACTTACAAGTTTGATCTTTCATCTACGTCCTCTGCCATCAAGAATACTCTCAACCTGCAAAGCAGGAATTAACTGTTAGGGGTTTGTCTATTTTTTTATTATTTTTTTTTACATCAATGACACCTTTTTCTTCGTCACTTTCCCTCTCTTGATAGCAGCACATGAATGAATGACATTTTCCACGGGTTGGGCCCTGGTTTTTAAACTCTATTTCTACATCATTTTAAATAACCAGGACCGTCTCTCCATCCACTTGGCACAGTGGATTTTTCCAGCTCTGAAAAGAGTTCAAATAATCCAATTACCAATATGATTATATCAAAGTTATATTAAAAAGTCCTCTCCATAGTAAAAAGGATGATGTCCTGAAATTACCGCTGTTAATTTTTAGTTGCTTCCCTACATGACAACAGCCCACAGCACTTCATTTTCCAGGAGCAATAACAGAGTACAAGCAAGACAAGTGCAAACCAAATTTAAACAGGGTCAGCTAGTAAAGCAGCCGATACTCGGCTCACAAAAAGAGACAAAAATCTTTTTGTCTTCTCCTGCCCACTTCAGATCTTTTCCGGAACTCCACCAACTTCTCAGGTCCATTGCAATAACATACATCCGTAAGGTCATCTTAATTCATACCCTGCTGCCCATTGCCTACAACTCAAACTGAGTCCCCATTGTAGACCTTGCCTGGAATTCAGACTTGTAGGACTTACAGCCTATATACTGTTTTCTTTTTCATTCAGCTTCCAGCCGAATCATTTTATAGTGCTTTTGCCTCTGTAAAATATTTGCTTGGGAGCCAATGCCAAGAAGGAAAAAAAAAAACAACGCACTAACCGAATCTTGGGGTTTTTAGAGTAACGCTCCCTTCTCCTTTCCCACTCTCACCCCCAAAGTTTATTTTTGGCAAGTTACGGCCCAAGCGAAGGGCAAGTTTAAACCTTTTAATTTGCAACTCCATGGCACTGGGTGATTTAAAGGTCTTTCAACAATTCACGCAACTCTGATACTGTTGGGAATTGCAGCTGGAGCAATCTGCATCCTAAAGCCATACCCCCATTCTCCTGGAACAATGCAGCCCCTCCTTTGTGACCAGAGCCGGGGGAGCTGAAAGCATGGTTTCCCATTCAGGCTTTCCAGGGACAGCACCCACCAAGGTATGACACAGGCGAGAGCGGAGGAAAAGCCACCGCTCCTTCCTCTCTGATCCCAGAGCTTTGCTTAAAGTACCTTCCCATAAAGAAACTTCTTTTTTTCCACACAGCCCCCACCCCGTCACTCCCAGGTCAATATATTTCAATTTGCCTCTGGTAGGGTAACCTGTTTATTGAAATCTGATCAACTGCTGGAGCCCCAGCATTAAAATACACTCTCGCTGTTGGGAACTGTCATTTGTCTGTCACCGAGGAAGTTAATGGATGTGTTTGTTTAGTTCGCTAGTGGGAATATACAGGGCAGAGGCTGGGGGGATTACAGGAGGGGAGAGGTATTTCTGATCCACAGAGGAATGCAGTTGCTTTTCTTTAAAATTGTCTGTGTATTTTTACGCACGCACGAGAAAAGCCCCTGGAAGTTCACCTGCGCCTAAGAGACCTCAGCAAACCCGGAGCCACCGCGCTCCATCCAAACCAATGGCCCCGAAACACGCAGGTAAGGAGGCACCACACGTGGGCACGAGCCTGCACCCCTGAGCAGATAAGCAACGTGGAGGGGATGAGTCCATGCCGACAGCAACTCCCGTACGGGGTCCCTCCGAGGGCACCGCGGGTGTTTGCGGGGCACAAGCCCAGCGGAGCAGAAGGAAGGGTGCAACTCGCAGAGGGTTTGCAGCAAGCGCCGTCTCCTTACCTCTCGCCGAGTCCGAAAATGCAATTATCCCTGCAAAAAGCAGCGCGAGCTGCAATTCCATTTTGAAAACCAGATCCCTCCGTATCGTACAGGCTACCGTCCTCTCAGACCTGGAGGCAGGAAAAAGGAGAGCAAAATAATTAGGGGTGAAAAAATACCAAACAACCCAGAACTCTGTAGAGTTTTAAATCTATTGCAAAGACGCAAGAGCAGAAATAGCAAATGAAAGAGCTGTGTACTTGCAATTCATTCCTTGGCGCTCAACAAGTAAAACTTTGCCCTCCTCTCTGCTTTAGCCTGATATAAATCAAGAACCCACTGAGGCCAGTAAGCTCCTCTAAGTTTACAGTTAATGCATAATTCTTTGGTATCCTGTACAGAACCAGTCTGGAAGGCAAACAAAACACTAGCAAGTGGCCATAAAACAAGATTTCAGGTTAACAATTTGTGGAGGAACTTGGGGAAGGGGGAGGAGGAATGTTACCTCTCCCATCAGCAGCCCAGAAAACTTTGTGTTGCTGCTTCAGTGCCCCTCAGACAGGCTCCGCTCTGGGTACGCGCCTTCCTCCTCTCTGCAACTTCTCTGAACTGCACTGATTTTTCCTTTCCTCTCTCCCCCCCGACAAGCCCCACTTGTTTCCGTGTGCTCCAGAGGTGCGTCCCAAAGCAAAACCGCACTTAATTATCCAGATTCTTGAAGGTGCCTTCGCTGTGATACGCAAACCCGGGGTAGATCAGGTTTACATTAATTACACCCTGTTCTCCTCCTCAAACTCTCACTCTCTAAACACTGTCTGAATTCCTCACCCTTGTAAACTCCCCGGTTTAAACACTCCGTGCCCCCAGGACACACAACAACCCGTGTACAGCATCCAGCAAAGCAAATACGGACGCCTTGCCATTAGCTTCCCAATTTGCAGCGGGGAACTGGTACAGCGGGAGGGCGCCGGGGGCGGTGGGCGGCC
>VXBL01001075.1:1440859-1516632 GCA_013400195.1 Aramus guarauna
AGGTAGCCCCCGAAAGCCCAGCGGCAGTGGAGACCTGCAGCCCCGCAGCCCCCCTAAGCACCCCACAACGCTTTCCCCCCCAAACCACCCCCCTTCCCGAGGCAAGGAGAGAGCCCCGTCGGGGGGAAGCCCACCCTGGGGGCAGGGAGGGGGACACTGGGGTCGGCTATGCCGTTTTGATCTCTTGGCTTGGGTGCAAATCATGCCAGGAAGAGACTGGACTGAACTAAAACTAAACCAACTGGAAAATAAACCGAGGAGATGTCTGTTCCCTAGATTAACTGTTACAGTTATTTATTATTTACTTTCAAACAGGACTTGGCTGATGCATCCCCTCTTACAGCAAATTCCTCTCCGAACAGGATAAAAATCAACCTGGGTGAATTCACCAAATAGACTAAACAAATCACAAGAGAAAAAGCTGCCTCAACAGCTATACTTTTATATCCGGAGAGAAACGTTGTTACTGTTGATGTTATTGTTTATTAGATCTCTTACTTGATATGCTCCAGCATGAAGGCCTCCTTGAAAATGAAGCTGTCTTGATGCTAATTTAATGGAATAGGCACCAGGAGAACCCCTAAACCCAAGCCAAGAAGTAGTTTGAACACCCATCTTAAGTATTTTGTTAGGATTATGAAATCACACCCTCTATTATTATTATTTCTAAATATTTTTACTCAGTGGTTCCTAACAACATTAAATCTTGATATACAAACTCAATGTGAAAAACATTCAAGACTAAACATATAAACCCCCCTGAACCAGAAACAAAGTGGCTAACAATACTGTTTTTATATTTTACATATTTATATCATCATTTTTATTATTAAAATCCATTCATCTGAGAAATCCCAGATGGACTACTCCTCCTATCAGGCAATAACTTCAGCCTCATTGACTTCAAAGATGGTGTTGACTGAAGCAAACCTTCAAGACTTGACCTACGTGGTCGTATTCCTGCCATGGATTTTGATAAAATGACTCCAACTTGCACCAGAATGGGAGCTCAACCGCACGCTACAACTCGAGGGATGATGTGTAAAACACCTCTTTGTAACATTTCCCAGCCATTTCAACACAAAGGAGTCAAGGTCTTTGTCCCAAGGACATCACCATCTAATACCCGGCCCCAAAAATATTTGTGTGACCATCTGTTCCCATTCAGACTGAAGTCCAAAGCAGCCTCAGTTCTGGCTCAGATGTGGGATGACTGCCCATCATGGGTGGGTTTCCCACCAGGTTAGAGGAACCTGGCTGAAGAGCTCCAACTCATTTTCTTGTTTTTCTAGGTCATGCAGTGAGACCAAGGTTTAGTTCCCAGCTGACTTTCTCATCACAGCCTGCCTAGACACATGGGTGAACTCTGCCTGGGTCTGAATCAGCTCTGCTCTGGAAGAAGGGACCTTCTTCCAACCCAGGTTGTGCCCAAGCCCAGCACTGAGCATCCAGCTCAGGTTGGACACAGAAGAAAAAAATCCTCTGATGGATCCACTTCTTCCATTCTCACTGAAAAATCCAATGTGTGTCTTTGTGGGCTCCAATATCTCCCAGGCTATGAGTATTTCTCCTCCCAATACACCTATAAAGCAGCAAAATTTCTCCTGAAGCCTTTTACCCATGGGAAGTTGTGGGAGATGGAAGATTACAGAGGTGGTACACAAGATTTTGAAAAGCATCCAGGTGCCTAAATACCTTCAGATCCCCCTTAAGCCTCTGTCTTTAGGCATCGAGAAGCTTTTTAAGAATCTGACTCCAAGTGACGTTGCAAAGGGATTACATGGGGCAGGGAACAGAGCCCACAGCTTCCATACCCCAGGCTAAAATAACCAGAAAACAACCCCTACTGACTCAAAAATGTCTGCACAATTTTTTTTATTTTATTTTATTTTTGTTTGCAGGGGCTTGGGAGTGCCTGAAAATCAATCTGAAACCATGCTGTAGACTTCATCCATCTCATTCCCAATACAGCAGCAGAGGACTAAATGTAAAACATTGATATAACAAAAATAATTAATATTCCTGAAACAGCTCCTAGTTTATCAGAAATAAAATCTCATGCTGTTTTCCCAACACTTCTACCTAAATAAGGAAACATGCAGAGCTGTGTTTTTTCTGGGCTGGCTGTAATTTGCAGGATGATTGAGTAGTCTGAAAGTCAACAGCCCCAGTTTGCTCCTGCACCCCACGGTCCTGAGACAAGGCTGTGGGAAAACAGCTTTCTGGAGCTGACAAACAAAACCAAATGCTAAGCAACGAAGTACGTGTCTCCGCATGGTCTGAGAAGCAGCCTAACAGTCCATTTGTATCCCAGTTGTCCCCAAAGCCCTGTTGCCAGACCACGGCTTTCCAGATTTTGCATAGCTGTGATGGTCTAGTGAACGTCCATCCCCAGAACGACTTTCTTCATGTCTCCGAAACTATGGCTTGGCCTTTTTCCAACTTTCTTACCTCTTTTCTCCCAGGAGCTGCTCACCTCCATCATCACAGAACTCCATTTTTCCCCATTTTCTCCCTTCCATCTTGATTATTTTGCCTTTTCTTTTCCCCCTACACATAATCTGGGAGACGCATCATCTCCAGGCTGTAATTCCTAGCCCGCTTTGATGATTTTCTCAAACTGCAGGTGGTAGCCATGCGGTTGAATTTCCCCATCACACCGAGCACCCCAGGAGCCTGGGGCCATCCAAGCAGCTTGGGCTGGCAACGGTGCCTTGCAGGAGCACGAGGGCCTGTGGCACAAGTCCACAGGGACATGCCACCGGGGTGGAGGGTGCTGGGTGCAGCTGACGGAGCACGTGAAGGTGATGGAAGGGCACGGCCAGGATTAGGTGCATTCCCTCCACCCGCCTCCCCATTTGTGCAGCCCTCCTCGGGTTACCGAGGGGAGCAGCCGCTCGGGGTCAGCCCGAGCATCCGTCTAGGATGCCTGGCTGAGGGGATTGCTCTGGGTGAGGGGAAAGGTAATTAACGTGATTAACGGGGCAGATTTCCCTGGATGGATCAGTTCTGATGAAGCACTTGGCATGTGCGAAGACAGCACATGAAATGTCACAACCGGGCAGACGTGGAGCACAAGACACACCTTTGCCTTTGCACACCACTAGAGTCACTGTGCTGATCTCTCTGGGTCTATAGTTAAGGCTAAAACTGTGGTTTTCAGAGCAAGCAGTGTTTTATGAAACCTGAATCACCATCTCCCCTATCGGTGGTGATTGAGACCTAGCTGTAACATAGGTAATGTTCAGAGAGGAGGTATGGGCAGGTGGAAAGATGAACCAGAGTGGTACAGTCCTGAAACCTGTATTTTTTTTCTTAATAAAAAAAGGCATTTCTTCTCACCACTTACACGCTTATTCCCTTAGACTATCCTTTGCTCTAAGCAGTGTTGCAAAGAAACAAACGGTCCGTCCTATGTATAAGGTTAACTTTTATACATGAAGCATGAACACCATTGTTAGGCAGGGAAGAAAAGATGGTAGCATGGGGTTAATGTCCTGTCAACCAAACTTTGGGTCCTGTGAGGGATGCTGGGAGGTCCTGCTGCCCCATGGCCCTTGCACAGGGGATTTTGAGGCTTTTTGCAGGCACAAAGGATCCCTCCGCTGCCTTGTGGTCTCTGTCTTGGTCTGAAGTACCACCAGTAGAGGGTTCCCAGCCTTTCCCCTGAGGACCAGTCGCACACGCTGCCCAGTCTCACTGTGCCTGGAGAACGCGCGTGGACTTCTCATTGATGCTAAATTTGCACACGACGGCATCTGCAGGAAATGCTTTCCACCATCCCCAGTTGGCTGGGAGACCCTATCTCTCCTGGCCAGGTTAGGCACGCTGTGTCAGTGCTCCCTGGCACTGGGAAAACGTGACAGCCCTGAGCAGGGTACGGGCACCACCAGTCAGCCCAACCCAGGGTGCATCTCGTCGGCGGTGTGAGTCCCTCATGCCGCCTTCCCAGGGGCTGCGAAATGAAGTTCAAGGTCTCTATGGCTAGGACACACTGCTCAGCAGCTTAGTTCAGGTCTACAGGATGGATTATAGCAGGGGACAACTCCTCTCTCCAGGCTACACTGAACTCTCCTCTCGAAGGCAAAGCTCGCTTGTGCAGGAGAGCCAGAGCATCCCAGGGCAGCCCCGGGAAGCACAGACCAATATTCCCTAGGTGACAGCTTCAAACAGCCTTCCCTGCTCCAAAATGTATGTAAAAAAGTCCTAGTATAACAAAACACTACAATCCATGCAAAATTCTCCTTCCTTGCAGGAAAGGTATGCACAAGGAAGGGGTTTAGATCAAGCAATACAGATGGAAGAACACAGAGAAGGTGTTGGATGCACAAGTCCCAGACCTTCTCTGCTTTTTCTCGGACTTCTCTTATTAGATCTAAGAAAAGGTATTACCTCTCATGAGAAAAGTTGCTTCCCTTCCACCACCAGCAGGACTAAACCACGCCTGATGCTCAGCACACCATTTCCATGCTCCCAGAAGGTGCTCACATATTTGGATGAGGAATATGGTACAAAAAGCTGCCATGGTACAGACAAGGCTGCTATTTGTCTGAAAGAGCTATACTCCTCCTGCTTTCTTCAATTGTATCTCATTCTTCTTTCTCACATCCCTTTGCATCACCTCAAGCCATTTGCTTATGCTCTGTACTTTTTCCACTCTCAAATGTTTGCAGGCAGTTTCCTTACTCAGCGTTTGCTCAAACTACAAGTAGTTAAAATTTCCAAATGTTCTCCATAAACACATCCTTCCTCAGGCCCCTTATCCTTTATATCACTCAACACTGGTTTCTTGGAGTCAGTCTGACACTGATGTATGAAGGATTTGATTTTGCTTTCCTTTTACATCTGGCTAGTCCAAGAATAATCCCACTGGAGCCATTGGAATCATTGTAAGTGAGAAAAAAAAAACTGATCAAGCCAACAAACTCATCTGTGCAGCAACTATTCAGTCCAGGTAGTCTGAGCTGAAGACTCTGAGTATGCATCTCCAAATCTACACATCCCATTTGAGGAGGTGACCACAGTTTTGAAGGCCTAAATCTCCTCTCCCAGCTCCCTCACATCATCCTCCTGTGCAAGGAAGTTTGTCTATACACCTCGATGCTGGGTTTAGCAAACAGATGTAGCAAACATGAAAGGAGAGACGTGAAAAATACCCAGAAAAAAAAAAAAGTCCAAGATCAACAGACAGAGTGAAAAACAGAAATGTCAAGCATTAATTGCTGCACAGACATGAGGAATGTTAAGGGAAACTGTTTGGGGATTTATGTTCAAAAAAATAAGACAACTTCCCAAACTATTTCCTTTCAAATCTCTCAGCATTTTCCATAAATTCCATGTGCATGTGTGGTGCTCTCTGATAACATACAAATCTGCATGCATAAACTGTTTTGAAATGTTTGTACAGTTTCATCCAAAAATATGACTATATGTTTGTGTTTTAATTGTCAGCAATAGGATATTAGGCAATAACCACATGCATCATGTCAGGGGCACTGGCTAAGTTTAGGTGGTACTAGCACAGCCTCTCCCTTTCTGGCTGGATTTCCATAATGAAGAGAAACCAGATTTTGAAGGAAGAACCTGTAATCAAGCAGGGTGCAAGCAAGAGCACAGACCCTGCTCTCAGGGTGCCAGTCCAAACAAACCCACTGAAACCAATAAAGTCATTTCAGATTCACAGGGGTGTAACCAGGAGCAGAAATTTGCTCATTTCCAGGTCAGGCATCAGAGTTTTTGCAAGTCTTTGGAGAAAAATAAAGCCTTTTAGGGGGTGGGGGGAAAATGACACTTTGCTTCAATCAGTGTTGTTTGAAATGTCTTTCATGTATTAACATTCTTGCTGAAGCTGAACATTAGTTCCGCTTTATCAGGAATATAATGCAGCTGCATTTTCTGGATGGGAACACCACCAAAAATATGTTAACTATATAGTCAACAGCTACGCCTTGTTTACTCTTATGTGTAAAACCATACGGAAACAATCCTTGTAGGGAAATCTCTTTTCTTTTTCTCTATCTGTATGCAAATAAAAATAATAGGAGAGGCTGGAAATGGGATGCTTGCCCAGAAATGGGGCAAGAGGACTTCTCTGCCCTCACCCCAGTGAGCAGCAAGATCGGGTCGGCCATCAGTGGGTGAGGATTTGTGTCCCAAGCGTGGCAGGGGGTGCTCAGCACCATGCTGTGCCTTTGCAGAGGAGTGCTGGGGAGCCTCTTGCTCCATTCTGCCTGGACTGGCAGGAGCTTCGTTTTGCCCAGGACTTGCTGAGACACTCTCCTTGATTCTTCCAAGTGTACATCAGCCAGGTCAGGCTGCTCTGGTACAGCAATAGGGTTTGCAGGGCAGATGCATCCATCCCTTCAACGCTTTCCCTCTAGGACATTCCTCTTTGAGATGCATTTTTCCTGAAGCAAATGCCACAGGCAGGGTGCTGGCTTGTACACGGCTCTCAGCAACCGCCACCCCACGACAGCTCAGCCTTGGCGTTACTTGTGCCGGGGGATGAGCTGCCCGAGGAAATCGGCTGGCTCCGGAGATGGGCTTCCATGGGGGCACAGGGCACGGGGGCTGCAACCAGGGAGGTAGTTCTGGAGAGGCTTTCCCTGAGCTCAGGGGGGACCTCTCAGACCTTTGGCTGCTCAAACATTCATCAAACTCTGGTTGTCCTGGTGCCATGCCCATGGCTTCATCCAACAGCGCCAGAAGGTGCGGGGCAAGGCTGGGGAGGGGCACACTCCCACCAGGAGGACAAATCTTGATGGATTTGAGGAGCGCTGCCCGCTTACCCACAACCCAAGGAACACGGCTACAGAATCCACCAGGATGCGATGCACCAAGTACTACACGTCCCACCCTCCCCAGGCACAGGCAGGGTTAAATATTAACCACAGCAGGTCTGCTTCGGCTCTGGCGCTGCGAGACAGCCCCTTCGGTTGAGCAGCCACCCCCACAGCCATCCCCACGTGAAGGGAAGAGCAGAGAGCATGCTAAGGAGCCCTGGAAATATGCAAGGAGCTGCCAACGTTCGCTGCCAAACACTTTTATCTTTAGACGAAGATAAATCTGTTGCTTACTTAACCCAGCCTTTACGAAACTCACAGCTCCGGGTTTCCAAAATAACAGGAGCAAAGAAGGGCTGGCTGGTGTCCTGGTGAGCAGCAGATATATACAGGGCAGCTACAAGGTGACAGCATATCTCTCTAGAAAAATGGCTGGAGAGTAAATCATATATCATAGAAATAAATAAGAATTTAACCTCCATGGGCTGGAGAACTTATCTTCTCATGTTTCTGTAAAGTGCAGGTGTCTGTTTACTTAAGAGACCAATTAAGATATAACATTAATAATGAAGAACAAAAAAATCTGCTACTCAAAAAGAATAATGAAGAACATATAAATCTTGCAACACAGGGCAGATGTAATGCAATAGTGAAAGAGCAGAAAAGTGCCATAAATACGTAAGAGCGGTGTCCTCGGCTGTCACACGGTTTGTAACCCAAGGCCGGAGGGAAAAAAAAGACGGCAGCGATACAAGGTGCAGCCCCCACCGCAGCGCTGGCTCTGAGCCCCAGGGTCCGCTCACCGAGGTGCTTTTATTCATGTTATACACGACCGTGAGTTCAGACAGATGAATGTCATCCCAGGGTTTCGATGTGGCGCTGAGTGGCGACTGTGAATTTGGGACCTGCCTCCTCGGAGAGGTCCCGCGTCTGACTGACCAGGCGCTACCCATTTCCCAGGGCTTTTGTCAAACCTCAGCCGTCCTGCAAAAACCAGCTAGACTCCACCCTCCTTTTCAGGTCATTTGCAATGGTTTTGCAGGGATAGGTGCTGCAAAACCGTTGCAAATACTGACTGGAAATAGCAACTCCCTTTTTAGGTATAACTCACCAGTCCCAGTAAATACTTTTTATTTATTTATTTATTCATTTATTAATACTAGAGTTATTATCTGACAAGAATATAGCCCCTTCCTCTGCCACCCGTGACCCAGGCTGAACCTGTTTGGCCTGTGTTATTGTGCTAGTGTAATTCAGTGGAAAAGAGATTGGATTAAACAGGCAGCTCTGGAGGAGTAAATAAAAGGAACATGCTTTAAAGAGTAAATAGACAAGTCTGGGTATAATGGAATAACTCCTGGCGGTGCTAAATCAAAGAGAAAATAATGCCCTCACTAAAATCTGAACACGGATGTTTTTCTCTGCAAGAAAGAGCCCAACAAAACCCAGAGGGGAGCAGAGGATGCTCGGGGGGTGTCCACAAATCCACACAAGAAACAGTACCAAAAAAATAAAGAGAAGTATAAAAGAGAAAAAATGAGGCAAGATCTCTGTAACAGCCAGGGTCGCTGGGGAAGAAGCCCGGTTTCTGAACGATCTGCGCACGTGCAGACCTTTTCCTAAGAGGAGTACAGAGAAAGCCGGGTTAGCTCCGGGTAATTCCTCAGTGATTCCAGACCAAATCTGTTTAGCAGCAGAAATATTTTTTTTCCTCATTGCCAGCCCTGCAGTTCAACCTGGACAGGCGGGTCAAGTCCTCGGCTTCACCTCCCCTTTTCCTTTTATGCTGCTCCAGCAAAGTCAAGAGCATGTTTGAAGGCAGTACTGGGATTTTCCTAGCACGGGAGATCCTACAAGAGTAGCCAGCAGCTCCTGTCCAGGGCAGCAGCGTGATGTCCCAAGGCAGGAGAGGGCTGGGAGGACGTGAGCAAGCAGATTCCCCCTTTGGGAATGGTTAGCATTTGCGATGGCATAAATCAGCCCAGATGTAAAGTCAATTGATCTGTATTCCTCCACAGTTTGTTTTACCCTCAGCAAAAAGTTGAGAAGCGGAGGATACAAAGCTCGCTGCATTCCCTGCTGCTCACCAGTGCTTTGCACCCCCAGGAGCCCTGCAAGAGAAATGGGGCACTCACCTCTCTGGGACCAAAGCAAGAAATAAAGGTCTTTTTTGCAAGCCCAGGTTCTGATTCTGGTTGTGTTCCTACCTGTATAATCCAAGGTGGAGCCTGGTCTGCCTCCATCCCTCTGCTGGGTTTGCCTGCAAGGAGTAGAGGAAAAGACTTGAACATCCACTCTCATCTGAATATATGAACAGTAAATATCCAAGTGGGGTAAAGCATATATGGAGTCGCTTTTCAGAGCTGACATCCTCATTTTCATGCAGCGGCATCAGAAAATGTGCATTGGGAATGACTCGGGGACATTTGTTTCCCATCATCTGCAGAGGAAATTCTCTGCGCTTGCAAGGTGTGAGAGTCCTTCCCCTAGGAAAATGGGACGGTGAATCTGGGAGCCAAAATTTATGTTCTTTTCCTCATTTCTACAGTCACTCTAGTGTCAGAGCTTTAATGAAGAGTTTTGACAATATATAACATATTGTTATATGTTGGCTCAGCTTTATGGATGTATTACCCCTTCTCTGCTAGCAAGGGAATAGGGATCATCAATTCAGTTGAAAATAGACATACAAGTGCAGAAAGACTAAATATATGCAATTTATACAATTATTTTCCTAACCAGACCCCAAATGTCTTCATAAATCATTTGCTAATATGGAAAGGATAAGACCTTTTGAACATTTTGGGGTCATGATGTGACCATTAATTGAGATACCCAGATTACAGACACAAACACCCCTACTTGAGCACAGCACTTGAAGTGAATAAATGGAGATAAAGAATTGTACAGATTGTAAAGTTACACAGTGCAAAAGAATTCTTCAAGGGATACCACATCCTGAGCCTTAGACAAGGAAATCCAGGCCAGGCATTGTGGAAAAAATTAATACATTTCAAGGCCAGGCAGAATTACAAGGATGATCAATCTGAATAATCCAAGGTGCATAAACTCAGCTGTATTTTCCAACAAAGTGGGGTAAGTGTGAGTCTGCTGTGAGATCCAGCACTGAGGTGCAGGACTTGGGTTATAGACACCAAAGTCATCTGCATGAAAGGCTCACCAGGGCTTCACTTCAGAGGAAATTCAAAAGCAAGAAGAGAATTAAAACTGCAGGTCAGCATTTCCAAATCACCGACCATGAATCCGGGTGGGGAGAGCCACACTGGTTAGTGCTCTCTGGCAGGGCGTGCAGCTCTACGAATCCCAGTGCACAGGGTGGATGGGCATTAGTGGAAGACAATGGTCCATCAGAGCGTTCTGCTTTCACCAGCTAAGGGTTCTTGCCCAGCCTTACAGCCCCCTCAGAGGCAACCAGTCCTAGAGTCACTCTTTCCTTACATCCGGGCAAGATCTACTCTCAAAGTATGTTTTCCAGGCACAGTTGCAGGGCCCACTCATGTTGACAACATCCCCAAGCATCAGAACAAGCTATGCCTCATGAGAAGCCCTCTGGAAGGCACTTCAAGTTGGGCTGGTAGAAATTTGGGCACAGGAAGTAGGACTGCATGGCTTGAAATGCAGGAGGCCTGGAAAGAGCAGCATCCTTCAGCACAAACACAAAGCTTTTGGCTGTGAAAAAAGGCTTTTCAAGAGAACGTGGAACAGAAAGGCATTTGAGCTGGTCTCTATAAGATGAAAGAGAGAAACATTATTGTTAGCATCTATATCCCTGTGTAACTACTTTTATTACACATAGGTCCACATTCTTCTGAAGATACAACCCAAGAAGGCTAATATGGCATGTGCCAGAACATCTTAGTTATCAGTGGCTACTTTTTGCACAGGTCTCACAGGTGTGCTGCTAAATAGTTAAAACATGTTTATAAAGCCTCATGGGTCACTCAAAAGTGACACAAAACTCAATTGGAGTGGAGGTTAGCCTAGTGTCATTTCTGACAAGTCTCTTTGAAGACAGAGTTGCATTTTATTGTATTAATGAATTCTGACAGACCAGTCCTCCAATAGGCCTGGAAATGAGTATTTCATTCTGAGGCTAAGACTTTTGCCGTCTACTAAGGACTTTTGAGCTTTTCTCTTGATCTTCCCCACCCAGGGATGAGAATGTGCAAATTGGCCTTGCCTCTTTTCATTTGTCTGATTTTGGCACTCAAATAAACTGATACCTTCCTATATTCAACCTTGGCAGGTTGGTTTGCTTCTTCTGTCTTTCCTTCAAGAAGCAGAATAAGAACGTAAGTCACATTTAGCACAGGCCCAATCCTGCGAGATAGGGAGTGCAGGTTCTTGAAGGAGGTGGTGTGGTGTTTCCATCGCTCTGAGGCGCCTTTGGTGCCACTCTCCACATCAATACCGTGGATTTAATCGGAAGCAAAGGCCCCATTGCACTGTGCAGGAAGGCACATCATGGCTGTACTGGAGAACAGTTCCCATGTGTGATTCTCTAGGAATCTATCCAGGGCACATCTGAGTCTCAAACTGGATTTCTAACTGGGGTCACTGGGATCCCATGCATCAGAACAGTAAACCACGTACTTGATAAGTTGGACAACACGGTGTTATAGCACTGATGAAACTAGATGCCAAATTGCTTCAGAGTTAAACACAAACTTGAATGCTGGCACGGCTCAAATGTTTCTAGGAATAAACCACATACTTTAGAAGTTTATCTCTGTTTTTCCTATCAAGATGTTCCTAAAACAATCTCAGGTGTGCAAAAGGCAGCCAAATCAACAACTCCTTATTCTGGGAAAACTGGTGAAGACACAAGGAAATTGAGATGCTTGGAACTGCAAGCTGAAATAGCACATATGTAAAGCTGTAATGTCTCCAGCCTTACAGGCATGTTTTCTGCATAAAGGTAAGGTCATCTTTGGATGCATCAGGGCACCAGTATAGCCAATACCCCGGTCATCAGTTCTTAGGCTTGTGTAAGAAGATGTTTGGTTGCCATATAGATATACACTAGTCTGCTCACTCGCACACCTCTAAGCATTTTACTACCATTCATAAATTAAATCTCAGTGAAGCCTCCTGCTTCACTGATCTGCGAGTACCTCCATCTGATGGAGAAGCAGGATGCACTGGCAAGTTCAGTCACTTGGCTGAGATCCCCCAGTCAGCTGCAGCTCTGGAATCCAGACTCCCAGTCCTTCTTAATAAACCTTAATGCTTCGTTCTGGACACTTCCCATCTCAAAAAAGAGCAATCATCTAAGGTGTGAGAACAAGTCTGCCTGCAACACACATACTGCAGGAGAGACCTCATGGTCCCAGAGCAAAGTATCTGAAGGGCTTTCACTGGAGGAAGGTTTGCCACCAAGGACATACCCAAGCTTCGGCACAGAGCACACATGAGGCAGAGGCCAGGCATTTTCCTCGCTGCCAGTTCAAATGTCAATCACACGCAGCCTCCTGATTTATAGTAAATCATGCCACCACTCTTGTGAGCTGGAAGTGAGAATGCCTGCGTGAAGCCCCAGATGCCAGCACAGAGTGCAGGTCACACGATGTGAAAGCATCTCTTAAAGATGCAGTAGGTGTAGGCCAAGTGGCTGACATCATCATCCCCTAACAAGGGGAGTTTGCACAAAGAGTAAACGTGAGCGCACGGGCTAAGGTTGACAAAATACTGTTGGAGATGAGCTGCAGACACAGAATTCATCTCTGAATGTAAATTTTTGCAAAGCTCAGGAGCATTTGGGCCTGGAGCCGTTGTTCACTCTCATCAAGAGGCTGTGGGACATGTGCTGCTTTGGTTTCTAGTGCCTGATCCAAATACCTGCATGAGCACATGGCACTCCCTGTATCTTCCTCTTCCCCTCCCATTGTCCTGACATGTTCTCATCAACTTGCTTGTATCATGTTTAGGGAAGCTTTTCAGATACTTCTCAGCTTTGCCAGGAATTTATCTCTTCATCCCAGTTAGTCCTGAAGATAGTCTAGGAGGCTACATGTTTGTGTAGGCTATAAGAACTACCCTTTGCTAATCATCCCCCTTCCTCACCCCAGCATTAAGACAAAAGAGAAAGGGAGAAATAAATGCTGCAAAGTCTCATTTATGGGTGAGTAACAGATGGGTGGTTTATCCCTCTGTTGCTAAACCCTCCTGGTGGTGCAGAGACATCCATCTGAGCTCCATCAGACACGGCATGTCAAAAGTCATTGGCAAGATTCCATGTGTGGATAAGTCCTCTGAGATCCAGAAGTGCTAGGGATCAAAAAGAAAAACAGGTAAGAAGCTTTGCACAAAGTCTTTCAGACCTGCTAAGATGGGTATTGATCATCACTGGAAGGCCCACATGGTTCAGCACAGACTCTGTGCAGACACATCTCCATTGTGTTCCCAGTGCATTCCAGAGCTACCTTAATTTTTGTCAATATCTGATTATCCCCCCCCACCCCTTCCCTTCATAGGTAAAGGAAACATTGAAAATGCCAACATTTAGTTTCATTTCTTCTTTTCTTATCCATGTCTCTCTCTTAGCTGGTAAGTGCTGCAGAGCCTCTGTTTTGCCACGTATAGCAGTAGTGTGTGAATAATAAATAACAATGATATGCTTTCAGCCAGAAAATAAACCCCATATGTGTCCTCAAGTCTCTCTTTTCTCTTGAAGAATTCATGCAAACATTGGTTCCAGAGACTGTTATAATCCTGTTTACTTGTCAATGCTTGGAGTGAGCATGTAATTACAGTTCCACTGTAAGATATTTAACATGTAATTCAATGGCAAAGAGCTGCCACGTTATTATAGTCTTCTAAGGTTGGATTTATGCCCTGAAACCTAAATTAGTCCCAACAATTTCTGTTCAGAGGAGGATAATTTTATGCAAATATTATCAAGCACACCAAAGAGCAAATTTCACCGAGACAAGAAACAACGCAAGCAAGTAATTTGGGGGTTTTTAAGCTTTCTTTACCAACACAGGACTTGGACTTGTATCTTCTTAGGTAGACAAAGGGGTTGTGTTTGAGTAGGGTGCAAAAGTGAAATGAAAAATATTGGTGACAATCAAAGGAACCTTGGGAATCAATTCTGTCCTTGGAGACAGACACAAAACCTCTGGGACACGTCTCTTATGGTGATACCCAGTGGTGCAACTTTGCTGTCAGTAGTGATCTAAAAGATGAAGAAAGTTATTGGAGTATCTGGCCTTTGCTCTCTTTATTCACCTTGGTGCAGCTATGTCTCTAGGATCTGTTATTAAGCTACTGCCTGTCATACCGTCATCATCAACAACATCATTTGGGCCCTGCCTTTAAAATAATCCATCCTGAGCACCACAACACTTAGCACTCCTACGGGCCTGTCCGTACAAGACTCTCAGAGGGCCTTACATGTCCCAGCTGCTTAAGAAATACAATGTTCCCAAGAATTTGGTCAGAGGCACAACGTGGATAGCTGTGTTTGCCACAGTAAAGCTACGCACTTGCCTACAGCCACAGCCGAGGCTGCTCAAGGAACAGAGGGAGGACTCCAGCTCTTGGCTGCATTCATTCTCTGCATGCTCAGTCCCATATTTTGTTATGAGCCTCAGTTTCCCATTTGTAAAAGGAGCTTTGGACTTTCAGTCTTCGCAAGGGCAGCGTGGCACAAGCCATGGGACGCCTCTAGAGCAAATGAGTTATCTACAGCAGGGGAGACGCCTGTGTCTCCTTCACCGCCTTTCAGCAAGGTTGCCCTTCCCGAGCCCCTCCCTGACCCCTGAAGCTCCTTGCCAGCCCTTTCGGTACAAACATAACACAGGCCGTTCTGTTACAAGGCGTAGAGGCCACAGCTAGGCTAAGAGTCCACAGGAGTCATGCGAACACAGGCAGAAAGTCCCCAAAGCTCAGAGGAAGGAGAGCGGAGGAATGCAGCATGGGGAGCACCTGGGACCCCGCACTGCCAGCAAGCCCAGGTGTGCACCACACAGGAGGGGGGACCACGACCGTGAGCCGGTGATGACAGCTCAGGGTCACTAATACATTAGTTCTTGGGGTCTCATGTGCATCTGTTGGAGGGTTTGAGATTTGCCGTGGGCCAAGGGGATAATTAAGCAGGTGGGCTGCTGGCCGTCCAGCACGCCTGCCAAATTCAGGCCTCTGGAAGTGGGTGTAACCCTATGGAAATCATGCAGGCATGTGGATGTATATACAATATCCTCACCCATGCATGCACACAAGCGCATGGGGGAGAGAGAGGAGGTGTGTGCACACACTGGCTTGCACACATGTACAGAAGCACAAGAAGACCCCGGAAGAGAAATGGGTGATCTCCAACACTGAACCCATCACCTGAGAACCACCGTACGCCCCTTGGAAAACGTCTGGCAGTTTAGCTCTCCTCTTAGCAAGTCTCTGCTCTTTTATTTAGGGTGAGCTCTCTGATGGGCTGCCAAAATAGCCAGGTTCATACAACGGTTACATTGTGCCATCTTCTGGTTAAAGTCTGTGGACTCCCTCTCCAGGAGTCCTGCTTGACTCCAGCACAGATGAAAAGTTTTTTCTTATGCCTTCAAGAAGTGAGATCTGGAGACGTCTGGGCAGCTCAGCTGTTGTGCCGTAACAGCATTACCTGCAGAAATGAACCTGCAGAAGACCACAGGGACGTAGGAGCTGCCAAAGAGATCCCTGGTCTGCCACGCCTGCTGTTCTTGCCTCCAAGAGAAGTGATGCTTCAGCATATCTCTTCAATGAGACATTGAGATACCCCCATATCCATTTGGCCAGCTGTGTGGCTATGAACTACCTGTGGGTGTGGAGCAAAGCCATAGGAAAGTGAAAAAGAAAGTAGACTCAGCGGGGTCCTCAGAGACAAAACATGTTCATCTCTTTACTAAGGAAGATCATAAAATATCCATAAATGCATGAGGACACATGTTCAGAACAGCTGCCAATTACTCATCTGGATCATGAATGTGGGGAACTGGATGTTCCCAACCCACCCTTTGCTGCAGAAAAATGAAGATACACAACTGTAAAGGGATACGTGATCTTGGAAGGAGCTCTTTGTGGAGAAATAACTGGTCTGAATGTGCAAGCCTAGACTTGATGCAAAAAAATTAACTGACAAATCCTCTTGTTTTTCAGCAGCAGGGTTTATAATCCAAGTTTTAAAACATGGCCCCTGAAAGTAGAGCAATTTCCAGCACTGCCACGTCACGCCCAATTCTGAGCTCACTTGCACCAACGTAGCTCACTTGATTTCAACAGCGACATTTCTCCACCTACCAGGATCATTTTGCAGAAGTAGGTGTGCAGGGTGATGAGTTCAAAATGAGCTAATTAGGCACAGATTAGACAGACAAATTAGAAACAACGACTTCACTAAATACTGGTTAAGCAAACACAGCTTCAGGGAAGATCCGTGGTAGGGATTGTCATCAGCAGTGCTAGTGCGAGCTGGATGAATTAGGTGCACAGCAGTCCCCACCAAAAAGCTGGCATGCAATGATGTTGCTACAGGAAACAGTATGAAAGGATGAAATCATCTCCTGTTCCAAGGAAGGGGAAATAGCTGCTGCATTTCAGACACAGCAAAGTATGGAACCTGACAGACTGGTGGCTGTAAGCGTTTGCCATCTTAGTAATGTTTAATTATTTGTCTGTAATGAGCTCTGCAAATGTGTTTAGTCTCAAAATGTCTTTTTATAGTGGTCTGAAAATTCAAGTAAATCAGGATCATTATGAAAGCAGCCTGATGATGTTACACACAGGTATCAGCCAGCACAGGTACAGTTTCGTTCTTGGCTTAACTAAAGTGGGAGAAGCAGAGACAGAGAGTTTTACAAGATTTAGATGACTTCAGCCTAGTCTGCCCACTTACAATCTGCCTACACTTCCTAACATGCAGATTATCTCCTTGCACAAGTCTGTCATCAGAAGGAGATATGGGAACATGTCTAGATTTTTAAGTAATTCGGTAGGTCTGTACCCTCAATGATGTGGCAGATGAGCAATCAGGAGCTTGGATTGCACCATGCTGCAGTCCAGTGGTACGTGATGTCTCTGTGCATCACGTGGAGAGCAGGAATATGCTTACTGAGACTAAGCTTACGCTTACATCAGGATCACCAAGAGCAGAAGATGGATTTTGGACATGAAGTTGGAGGCTCAGTGGGTTGAAATGAGAACTGAAGCATATAACCATCTCATGGCAAGGCATAAGCTTTGCTAGCATCTGACCACTGCTGTTATCTAGTCATCTTCCAAGAATGGGTAAGTCCCTCCCTACAGTTGCATCATTGCTTGAACATGTTAGCAATAAAATATAAAGTGCTTTTCCTGCCTGTAAGCATACCAAATATCAGTCCTCCTTATATATCAGCTTTTAAACCTTGCAGCATTATTCTTTTGATCATTTCTATGCCTATGTTTCTTAGATTGCACAGACCAAGACAGATTAGAATACTCAGTATGGGGTCTTTCAGAGTTGTGGGGTTGTGAGCTTCCAAGAGCAGCAATCCAAACTTGTATTTATTTCACTATTCACTGAAACTTTCAAATTTTCTTTGAACTAATTTTTTCCCCCAGATCTGCTTCTGGGTCGCTGTTCATTCATTGCTGCCACAGTTTTTCTCCTCTCCACTCCAGTTTGGCTCTGTCCTCCTCCACTTTTGGCATCACAAGCTGACAGTTAAATTAAGGTTTTCTGCCAGGTCATCAGCACTGAAGAATGCACCCACCCTCAGGGTATTTTGCAGGATCCCATGACCCGTGGCCTCACTCTCCCTTCCTAGAGGACAATCCCACCTCATCCCCTGTCTCCATTCCCTGCTCTGATCACAGCAGAAGTTTTTGACCCATCCCTCTCTTTGCCCTTTTGCTGCTTATCACCTGCAATACTCCAGCATTTCACTGCAGGGGAGTCCCTGCCACCAGTCCCCCATTCCCCATCCCTGGTGGTGCCTGCTCTCGACATTCCTGCGTCCAGAGGACCCGGCAGCCGGCTCTCGCTGCAAGCGTTGCAGATCGTGCTCACAGCCCACGAATCTCCCTGATACCCTCTGGGACCAAGAGAAGGAGCAAGTCCCCAGATGACCGGGAACTGGCCGGGTCTTGAAGGCATGAAATAAGAGTCATCTCCACTACTGACCTCCTTGGCACCCTGCTGTGCCCTGGGGAGCTCACCAATAGGAATAGCTCTCTGCTCCTGGATAATATATAGTCTGAGCAAGGGTATTTTTAACCACTTAGTATTTTTATCCAGTTTCTAGCACAGCGCAATATCAAATACCCTGCCAAATCCCAAATATGTTATGGTTGTGCTAGATTCGCTGCATGTAATAAATTGGGAAGGCAATTATACATTTGTGTGGCATGATCTTTTTTGAATACGTCCACGTTGTTTGCTGGCTATTGGATGCTTTTCTGCCAAATGTTGTTACACAAACTACTTCAACGGTGTGAAGTCTGCACGCTTCCCCAGAACAGACAACAAGCTAATGACACAGAAGATGCCAAAACCTGGTTTCATGGTCTTCTTAAAGACAGGTACCATATTTGTTTGCCAGCAGTCTTCAGATGCCTCTGACGTGGTGATTTGTTGACTTAATTTTCACTGGTGTTTTGTTTTTTTTCTCACTAGATGCCTGATACTCTCATGTTGTCCGATTCCCATTAACAGCAGAGAGAATTTGGGCTGATCAAGGGCTTGAGGACATGGCCCTGTTTTTTTTCAGCTCCCCTGGGTGCATTTCATCTGTTGATTTATGTGAGAAATAGTTAGTTCGTCTTGGTGGAGAAACAAAAACACCCAAGTGCAAAAAGAAAAGGCGACTGAAGACACAATAGTCATGTCGTTATTGAAATGTGCTTCTCACTTCAGAAACAACAGTCTGTGCTTAAACAAAGTGATAAGTAGGGATAGAGATTAAGCCAAAATAAACCTCCTTATCTTAAAAAAATTCAGCTTCCTAAAGCCAACCTGGATCTGATCTGTGTGAACAGCAAGAGAAAGTGCAAGAAAGCTGAGATATTTCTTAAAATAATATTACCGTAGGACCCAACAAAAAGTAAACTCTGCTCATGGGACAAAAGTTATTTACAATTAGCACTGACACTATGTCCATGAAAGGTCAGATGGAGAGCAGAACACTAACCCTTCTAGGTCTTGTACTTTCAATTTACAAACATAGGCAACAATCTTGCAGGGAGATACCTTGGCCAGACATCAAACACCAAGTAGTTCTTATTGTCTGTGAACTTCCCTTTAAAAGCAACAGAACTCCTCCCAGCACGTAAGGTTAGAGGCTTTTGGTTAAAAACTGTGTATTGGACTGATTTCACCAACTCCACTGAGGCAAGAAGGATGATTCCCAGTGTGTGGTGCGGAGTAAGGGGCTTCTTTTTGAGCCCTGGCCCTGCAAGAGACTTGTTGGGTACCTTTCCCCACCAAATTTACCTTCTTTTAATCCCATTCCTTGAGGCTGGATTGAAATAAAAAAATAAATCCTAACTATATTATTTGTGAAGGGTTATAAATCTGTCTTGGACACCAAGTCAAACCCTCAGGTGCTGTAAACAGGCATAACACAGAAAACAACAACTTAGGCTCAGTAAAGTCACTGACAGTATGGCAGGGGAGATGTCCCACGTCATATTTTGAACTCATTCCTCCTTAGTCCCCTGATCCAACCCAACAGAGGTCAACCAGAGCTAAGCTATGTCTTGTTTGCACAGTGCAAACCCCTCCAGCATCAGACACAAATCCATCTGCCCCAAGCCCTCTGCCCAGCACACAGACCAGCCCTGGATTGGGGCATCCCCTCCTCCCTCCTCCCTCCTGCCTTGCTGGGAATTGTCACTTAAGATCCGCTTTGCTTGCCTGTTGTGCAGATTACTTTCCTTTATGCACAAAATATAAATGTACCAGGGGACACACGTACATATTTACATGCATGCACACCAGCCTGTGTGTATGGACCCTGTCTTTGTCTTTTAGTTAACCTAACCAATCAGGAAAAAAAGGGAGAAAGGAGATGCCATGTCACGAAACCTCCAGGACCTCTGTGATTTCTGCACGTGAGAAGCCATCCAGTTGCCACCATGGGCCACCACCCTTTGGCCAGCCTGACTTTTGTTCTTCAGGTTAGCAACAAACTGGTCCATCCCAGGGTTTTGCCTAATAAATATGCTGTAAACTGAAACATCCAGATAGTGGTTCACACAGGCCCTGAAGGACTTTTAGGGTGCCATATTACACAATCCCAAGGGAGGGCTGAGCCAGATGTGAGCCCCCCCAGTTGGCCCACCATCCTCTTCCACTCTGGGTTTACGGCACTGTTAGCTCCAAGTGAATGGTGCTGTGGGTGCACCATGACACACATGAAGGAAACGTTGGACTGTTTGAGAGATGTTACTATCCACACGGCACCAGCAGTGGACAAATTGACATCTCCATATGATAAACGTAGGGCTATGGATGTGTCCAAAAGGCTGACAGTCCAATGCAATCCCACAGGAGCCAAGTCCATCACTGAGCTCAGACCAAGAAAAGCCTGTGGCTTTGCCAAGTATTTTGCAGAGGGAGGAGAAGATCTTCTCCTGGGACAGTATTTCTCAGCAGGGCAGAAGAGAAATGACACTTCAGGCATGCCCACCCTACCCGGGCACCTTCTGGAGGTGGATCTAAAAGTGCTATCCTCCACTAAAGTCCATGTTCAACTGGTATGGGTGCTGGAAGAAGTCCAGCCCCACCGTCAAACCATCCATGAAGGGAAGGCACTAATGAAGCAGAGCATCCACTGGGAAAGGCTGTTTCTCCTTTTCTGACTTGCAGAGTGTCTCAACACTGTTTCAATCATATGACACACTCAGCAGTAATGCAGCCTGAATTGTTGTTCCTCAGGGGTCTGTCTGCCAAGAAAACTGAGGAATGACTCATATCGTGGCATTTGGTGTGAGGGGAGGGCAGGACCAGGAGGTGACTAATGATTCAAAAGCACAGTGGTTTATTTCCAAGGGAGGATGGGCCAGTCCTACATACAATGCAGGAAAAGGACCTTGCAGAACATCAGGATGACAGAGCAGAACAATGGGTATGTATGTGAATGGTGGAGAAATGCAGTCCTGTCCTAAGGCAGAGACAGCAGTGCCATGAAGAGGCAAATCATACACATCTGATCCACCATGGACTGGGAGACTCAGAGGATATGGATGGTTCAAAGCTGAACCAAATCATTGGAAAATAAATGAAGGCTATTTGGTGGAAACCTGAAATGGGGTTTGCAGGTTTCTGCTGAATTTCTTCCTAAATCACAGGAAAGACTCAGTGAAGACATTCAAGAAAAGGGCCAAGACAGCCTTCAGTCAGTCAGAGGAGGAAAATTTGTTAGACCTGTGTTGTATTGTCCACCCATGGAGAGGCACTGCGGTCCATGCAATATCTGTGGTGCAGAGACCCAGATTGGCTCAAATGATATTTTGGGGAGATGCACTCAATGAACCCTTGAAAGGGGACTGCACAAGCAGGAGAATGCATGCCCTTTTCTTCCCCAAGTATTTGCTTTACATTCATGACCTTAGCCATAGCAAACTACCCATTTACGGAGCCCAAGTGGCCCATATTTTGCACTTCTTGCTGCTTAACAAATCATATGGAAAAAAGCTGTACCTCCTTTCCCATCCTCTGTCCAAAGGAGAGAGTCAAGCAGGGGGAGATGGAAAACTATTATAAAACCAGTGGGTCCTTGTTACATCTCTGGTCCTCTGCTTTCTTGCATATCTTTGTCCATAAAAATTCCATCCTGCTGTACATGCTATACATCTCCTCCTCCAACCCAGGCTGGGCATCTCACAGGAGGCAACAGCACCCTGGGAGCCGGGAAGGACCATGTGACTTTTAGGGGAAAACAGGCAAGTTCTGGAGAAATCATACCCAAAGAGGCAGTTTTGCCTTGAAATTAATATAGACTATGCGCTTATGCTACACTTGACACTACCAGAAGGAGCATGGAATGGGAAAATAAAACACCCCCTACCCCTCCGCTCACTGCCAGCACCGGCTGCTAAAATGGACACAGCTCACCAGCTATGGGGCACTGGGTCAGGCTGCAGGTCCTTGCTGCTGGTGGGCATGAGGAAATGCAAGAGGGACACGTTACCCGGTGGTCCCGGGGATGAGCAGTGGATGACCACAGCCCCATTGAGTGCAAAGCTGGCACACAGGGGTTGAGGCTGGCTTCTGGAGTCACTAAAGCATGGATGGGGTCTGCATTTGGCAGGGGGTGGAGGAGTTGCTGCACCATTACGTCAGGACCAGCTGCTGAGACAATGTCTGGACCCAGGCACTGATTAGAAATTATCCCAGACGGAGCAGGGTGAGGGCAAGTGGGGAGAAGTGAGTGATGGATTAACCCGTTTCGAGTCACACTCTCCCTGTAAAGAGCTGGTTACTTTCTGCTCTGATGCTGAGTTACGCTAACAGGCATTGCTGAGACAGGGCCTGGGCAAGATTTATTTATCTTGAATCCCTTTAAACATTTCAACACCCTGTGGCTGTGCACCCAGCGAGCCTGTGAAACCGCATGCCTTGCAGTTCCTACCCTCTCCCCGCTCTTCCCTCCTGGTTGTTTCACTCCCTCCTTGCTGCGAGTCAGATTGCTTGTCAAAATTAAAAATTAAGCCATAGGAGGCAGGCACTTGGCTTTTCCCCATGTCCATCTGGTAGGACCCTGATCCTGCCTGGGGATGGTGGGACCTCTCATAAGCACATAATCAGCGCTAAAAGACCCCATGGCCTCTTTTTTTCTTTAAGGTCCAAGGCAATACGGATACTGGGGAGCAGCACAGCATGGGTCGCTCTCTTGAAATCATTGCCTTGTGCGGCACACAGGGTGAGGCTTCGTATGTCTTGGGAGGAGCTCCTACATCTGCAATCCATCACCCACAGACCCGTCCGAGGGGCTGACACAATACAGCCCATTTGTTAACTTCTCCATCCTGCTTGACTAATGAAAAACAATGAGGATGGTTTATGGGCTAGCCCTGAAGTGCACAGGAGCCCCAGCACCCCTGTTTCCATCAAGCACCTTTGCGTGGAAGATGCACTAAAACCATCGGGGCTCTCTGCGGGAACAGGGAGCTTTTAGTTAGGCATAAGCTGCCCCACCAACTCCAGGAGAGTTGCAAAAATAGAAAAAGATAGTAGTTTATCCCAAAGACTTCCTTGCAAAAGGAACAGCCAATGCGCACAGATTTACCCTACTCTTGCACTACTGGATGAGTTTTTCTTGCTGTTGAACCTGAGCTGAAGGGCTTGCAGCTCAGCCTTACCCTTCTAAGCTGCCCTCTATTCAAAAACATCTTCCCCCCAACCTCCAAAAATGTGACGTTCACCACCCAACAAGGCAAGAATTCCTTGGCAAGACAAGTGGACATTTCAGGCTCCTTCCTCCCAAACATCCTCATACCTTCACTGCATGACAGACTCTCCTTGCATTACCGTCTGGTAAATGCTGCGCTTTGCTATCATGCTGTTTCTATCATTACAATATTCTAGCACCATTTAGAACAATTTCATCCAAAGATCTCAAAGTACTTTGCAAGGTTTAGTTAATTAAGCCACTGAAGTACTATTACATCTCTCTTATGGAAGAGAAAGCCAAGCAAAGATGTTAAATGACTTGCCAAACGTAATATGAGTCAGTAGCTAAGTTGGGAAAAGAACCCAGGAGTCCTGACTCTTAACCCTTGGCTGTAAACCATTTTTCTCTATAAAACAGAAATTAAGCAAGCAGAAGAGTGGCAGCATGGCTTTTCCTTTTACTTGAGCTGCCTTATAATTAGGAAAGCAAGAAAAAGTATTGATTCCTAATCTTAGAACTTGGCACATTTGTTTGAAATGGACCGTGTGGAAGTTTCAGGGGGCTTGCTGCCTTTTGAAATTCTCACATTGCTTTTGTATTTAAAGAAGCTATTGTGCTAGCAGGAGTCATAGGCTTATTGCAGAAATGAGCTCTGTGTTATCTAGAAAGTCAGAGCTGATCATGGAAACATCACTTCAAAACAGTCTGACAAATCTATGACATTTTCTTGCTAACTAAATGCATCAAAATCACCAGAAGAAGCTACTGTTTGTTCTCTCTGTTGCCAAGGAGACAAAAAAGGGAATGTAAAGGTGATTTCTCTTGCAGGAAAGGACTCCTCTTCCTCCAGCCCAGCCCAGGATCTGCAAGGGGAACTGCTCCAAGTCTAAAGATAAACACAGCAATAGCAAGGGCATTTCCACAAGGAGGCCGAGGAATTTGAAAGAGGAAGGAGTAACTGGGACCCCAATGAGCCATTTGCCTGTATCCTGCTGTCCATAAGTTTTATAAATTATGGGGGAAAAAATGGTGTGTGTAACTGAAAGCTGCCCCTAGGCACCAATAATTTGTCTGACCTGCATTTAGACGACCAATCCACTCAGCTCTACCTAGCCTTGGCAGCCTCGCGCGGGTCATATTTTTACATGGATGAACTGTTCTTCAACAATTTCCTCCAGTGTGCTAGCAGCACAAACAGACTTTTCTTTGCAAGCAGGTATGCGTGCCTTCTTTTTCCAGTTATTTTTTTTCTCACACACGTGGTTCATGTGGCCATTTGCAAAGAAAAAACACCCAGCTCCCTCACTCTTTCCTACTAGCAGTATTGCTATGAGCTCTGTTGCAGTTTTATGGGGCAGGGATGGAAGTTTGCTTAGGTTTGGACTCCTCTGTTTTAGGAGACAACAGCATCACCTTTTTCTTCCATTTTTCTAAGTCCTAGTCTTATCTTTCCCTAACATTTGCCTGCACTATCATATTTTAGTACTCAAGAAACTTATGCTCATTACGACAGCCACAATTTACAGTTGCAAAATTTCTGTTGCTTGCCAGGGTCATACCGAAGCTGAATTAGACACCGAGGAGAAATCAGTGTAAAGAAGGGGAGAGAGATGGGAAAGCTGTGCCATGACCTCTCCAAATCCAGGGCTCTCATCCTAGGAGTTTACTTGCCATGGCCAAATTCCTGTAGCCCTTTGGGTCTGTGGGATCGAAGATATGGTGAGAAAAGTATTAAGAAAAGAAAGCAAGTGACAAGTGCACTGTCAGAGATGCATAGATATTACATATATATATATATATATATATATATATATATATGTATTTGCCTTGTCTGGGAAGGAATTCGTCATATACACCAAAAGCTGCATGACCTCAGGGTGTAAGTGCTGCATTTAGGGCCTTGTAGGAACTCACCCTCGCTCTTAATTTAATGCCAAGTAGGATTGCGCCTGTATGAACCGAACCCATCCAGTGGTTTCCCTCAGACACTTCGATGATGGATTGCTGGCATCACTTGTTTTCTTTTGAAGGCAATTCATTTATCAGAGACAATTACTCAACTGATAAGTTCAGTGTGTTCAGCTGTTCGTGGCTACACAGCAGCTACAGGCCAATAAATATGAGCCGCAATTAGCTTGATTAATGATTTCAGATCACTAAACTGCAGCTTTGTTTAAGATAAAGCTCTAATAAGCTTTTCTGCTGAATCTGGCAAGTTTACCGGCGTCGGTGACACTACCTTCATTGTCAGCGTCCCAAGCCCAGCAGCCCCTTCAGTCTGACTTTGGATAAAGCGAGTCCCACTCCTCGGGACCTCTGCGGAGCTCAGCAGGTGTTTGGCGGGTGGCGTACAGCGACGGGGAACCCCCTTCCATCTGCCACATAGCAAAGCGCTAAGGAAACTTTCCAAATGTCCCTTAATTTAGAAGTTTACTTCCCCCAGCTCAGCCTCCTGTTTCTCTCCTCGGGGCTGCTGACCTTCACCTCTGCTGCCATCCTTCAGCTGCCGTGCGAGTCCTGATGCTGAGCCAGCCGCGAGTGTCTCAGACCATGGAGCAATGAGCCAAAGGAAGAGAAACTATAAGGGCCCAAATATTGTGAGCAGACTTTTAAGCAATGGAGAGCAGGTTTTAAAAGGACACACATATTTGATTTAATGTGTTGGCAGGCATTAACGCTGCTACGGTGAGACTTGCAGAGCACGGAGCTGCATGTGCTGATAGCAATCCCTTCAGATAGGATGGCACTTGCATTTCATTTATTTTATGGTTGTAAAGAACATGAGCATAAATGCATGTGTGCATATGCATGTTCCTACATGCTCTCTCCCTGCTGCCCTCTGCTTAAGGAATTGACATCAATGATTTTTGTGCCACAAGCCCAGACTAGTAAGCACCGTGCTTGTGGTGCAGCAGTTTCAGACTTACAAGCCCCACTAAGCTCCAAGCACAGGCTGGAATTGGCTGTGAAATGAGCTGGGTTCCACCGCACTACATCTAGCACGCTTTACACAGACCCGGTCCCACCTCCTTCTCCTCCCAGCAAAGCCATCTTCAGGCTGAAGAAGAACTTCTGGGTATCACAGACCTCCAGAGATTTGATTTCAGTGATCTGGAGAACAATGTGATTCACATTTTGCTTTAGATGGACATCAAGTGAAATTCAGACCATTGCTATTAAGTGTTCCTGCTATAACATAGGCATTTGCCTCAACCAGCTTACTCAAGTGGGATGTCCTCCCTGAAGTAAGGGGACAGAAACAGTCCATTTGCTGCTAGCAGGAATCTGCTGGTTTCTGGGCCCAANCCTCCTCATTGCTTGAGTTTATCATTTAAAACATGGCATAACATGGCATAAACATTTAGAAACCAATGGGAAGTTTCTTCACAAATGACAGATAATAGGTGTATTTTATTAGCTTAATTGAAATTGCTCTCTCCCATACCAGCAACACAAAAATCCTTGTCAGACACAGCCAAACACTGCACTGTTTGCCCAGATGTCCCTAGGGGCTCAATAAAGGCAAAACCCCAAAACAAACCCACCCCAAACTGTAGGCACGCAGGGCTGTGTACTCAGGAACCTGGACATGCTCATTTTGCAACCAAGCGTGAGGCCAGGAAGGCTCTAAGGAATGTTCCTGGAGGAACCTTTGTCCCAGGAGCATCCACTCACCTGCTGGTCTGAAGGGCTGAGAAAGGACAACAGGAAAGGAGGAGAACAGGAAAGGAGGAGAACAGGAAAGGAGGAACTGTCCCTCCAGAGATCTGATACAGCCCATGCAACCATCTGATCTTTGCTTTAGAGAAAAGGGAGATTTTGGTGCAATTTTTTGTAGTCTGTGGCTGCTTTGTTACATCATGAAAAGGAAATACGCCCTTCAGAAACTTCACCTATAACTTTGGGACTGGTTCAGCTGAAATCTCATGGTTGCTCAGAATCTGGGTTTTCCTTACTGGAGGGATTTATCTACTGAATCCAAACTGGAGACCAACCATCTTCCAGTAAGAACCAGCTTATGTAATCAAAACTGTAGGATTGCAATGAAAATGCCCCAGAAATGGAACAAGAAATCATGGAAAGTTTTGAGGAACATGAAGCCTTAACCCAGCATTTCAGCCCCTTCTCAAGGCCACATATCTATTGATTTCAAAATCTCCCAGGCTGACACAAGAGCAGCTTTCCTTGGGGGGATGCTGGCACATTGATACCCTGACAATCCAGAAGCACGTTAAGAAATGGAAAAAGGACATTTTTATCTTCCACAGACCTCAAAAAGAAATTCCGTGTCTGAATCTGGGTTCCTATAGATTCATGGCCTTGGAATTAATTTGCTAAAATCTCGCAGTCTGCTCCTACAGAAAACCATCAGCAAACTGCTTGAAGCCAGTCAAATCTTAAAAGGAGCTGCCAACAGAAAACAAGGTGAAGACCATGTATAGTTCTACATCCCACACAAAATCTACTAGTCATATGCTGTAGCAAATGAGACCAAATCCAAAACTACTACAGTATCACAGGGAAAAATAGCCAAGGAACCCAGGTTACATCGAAGGCTGGATCAAAAATACGAGAGCAATGTTATCATGACATCGCTTTTACAGGGTCCTGCACTAGTGACATTTTGGGTGAATTATTTCTAACATACACTGAGACAAATGTGCTCAGAAAGTGGCAAAGAGGCGAATGAAGCCAAATCAGTGCACAGTGACACATGGCCAAATCCTGGGCTTGGCTACAGCAGAGTAATTTCCAGCTGATCAGCTTTGTTCTCCCTGGAGCTACGCTGGCTCCAGGCCTGGGAAGCTAAAGGTGGACCTTCATCTGCACACTAAAAAGATCCAAAGCAGCAGGAACCTGGACTGTGTGGGAGGATGAGATGAAAAGAAGGGGAAGACTTTGCTGAGATGAAAGATGAAGGACAAGAACAGTGGCTGTCTGGAGAAGACAATTTATGGACGAATTTCCACAGCCTGGTTTCTAGAAAGACACAAGAATTTCCACAGCCTGGTTTCTAGAAAGACACAATTTTGGCACATACGTTATACTCCATCCCTTGCCAGCCCAACTGGGATTTTAGTAGGCACGATGACAGCAGTCCCCTGTGAGAAGGCAGTTATGCCAACACATACCTCATTGGCTGCAGTGCGGCCGGGGGCCAGGGAAAATAGCGACAGTGACACGATGAGGTACTAAATGAGGTAGTTGAAGAAGTCTCAGCCTAAGGTGGAGAAAGGAAAGGCTATGGCCAGAGTCACAGGTTGTGCTCTCAGTGCAACCAGTGCCAAACCCACCAGCTCCAATGGTGGACAGGACAGTTTGTTCCAGCGTGGATGGAGAAATGGTGTGAATGTGAGTAGGAAAGACACAGCTGCCCATGGGCTGCACCATGCCCATGTGGAGAGAGAAGTCAGCAGACTCGACAGGGAAGGGAAGAATCCACCAGTATGAAAAGCCCTGTAGGAAACCCTCCCTGAGGAAAGCTCTCCTGAAGGGAAGACTGGAGGTTTGCTAAGGGGATGATGAGGTTTTTGCTGTTTTGACCTAGTCTGACAGAGAGTCCAGACCCACAGCAACATAAAGTTCTAGCCTTTGGCTGGGTTTCATGGATGGAGCATGACAGCTTCAGCCCAGCACTGGGAGGACTCATCACCAAAACCATAAGCCAAGAAGAAAATCAGTTTTACCAACTGTGTCAATGGAAAAAGAGAGTCTTTCCCAGTCACCTTGCTCCATAAAATCCCCAAGCCTTAAAGCCCATATAGTTTATTTTCATCAATTTGTTTTTTAGGAAAGATGGAAATAATCATGTCTTTAACTGAACATTTACTTTTAGTCAAGACCTCATTTCCCTCTTTTTTTAAAAAATCACTTGAAGAACTTTTGCTAAATCTTAGCATCAGTCTTGTGACCAAGGAGTGAACAGAACAACACAGTTGTATTGGATCTGGCTGAGATGGAGTTAATTTTCCCCACAGCAGCCCTCACAGCACTGTGCTGTGTGTCAGTAGCTAGAAAGATGTTGATAACACACCAGTGTTTTGGCTACTGCTGAGCAGAGCTGGCACAGCACCAAGACTGTCTCTCCAACATTTCCCCCTCATCTAGTAGGCTGGGAGTGGGCAAGATCTTGGGACATAGACAGGATAGTTGACCCAAACTGACCAAAGGGATATTCCATACCATAGCAAGTCTCCCTAGCAATAAAAGCTAAGAGAAAGGAGGAGGGGGACATTCATTTTTACAGTGTTTGTCTTGCAGAGCAATCACTACGTGTACTGAAGCTCTGCTTCCCAGGAACTGGCTGGACATTGCCCACTGATGGGAAGTAGAGACTAACTTTTTTTTTTTCTATTGCTTCCACATGCAGCCTTTGCTTTTGTTTTATTAAACTGCCTTTATCTTGATACACGACCCACATTTTTTTCCCATCTTATTTTCTCTCCCCCACCATTCTGCTGAGGAGGTGAGTGATAAAGCAGCTTGGTGGGCACCTGGTGTCCAGCCAAGGTCAATCCACCACAACAGTTTAATTTTAGTCCAGTTCACATCTTTGTATTTATTCTCCGCGCAATGTACAGCAGGATGGGAAAGCTGATGTTGAAGGGTCTCCCTTCCTCCTGCATTACCCTTATTCCATTTTCAAGCAAGTGGTCTTTCACCTTTCCCAGGTAGTTTATTCAGACCAGTTTAAAATAATAACATAATCCCAGTGATTACTCCAGCAATAGCCCCTGGGTACAGGAGGCTGTTGAGGCCACCCTGAAAGTTTCTGCATCTGCAAATGTCAATATCTCCCAGAAAACTGGAGGGGATGATGTAAAGAGATTCAAGAAGCAAAATTGCCCCATTCTATATGGGTGGGTAGATCCTGGCCATGCTGTCACCATCAGCTGTATCACACATGCCATTGAGTGATGCCTTTGGTGAAGGGGACTGGGACCATAGATGGTCCCAATTATAATGACCAACAGGCAAACATGTAACAGGGGGATAACAAATGGCCACAAATATTTTTTACCGAGCAAGTGAGGGGGACGCAGCAGCCCCCTGGTCCCTGCGCTGGGCAGGAGAGGTTTATTTAATCTACCCAGCCCCCTCCGCCGACCCCGGATCATTTCCTCCTTCAACAGCTGCAGCCATGGGGGACAGAGGAGCGTGGAGACATACAGCTGTCCCTCGCTGATCACTGTGCACCCCTGCTGAGCCTTGCTGGATCCGGACCCATGAGTCCAATCCTGGGACTGGCTCCCCCAGCCTCTCCTCAACCCCAGTCCTTGTGAGCTGTTTGGGACAATTTGGAGAAGTTTATTTTTTTCTTGCTGCAACCATATCAGTTTTGAAAATAAAATATATAGCCGTCTCTTGCAAAATTTACCTGGTTTACAGCCGTCAACTAGCAAAGCCATGGTGTGATGATAGAAATACACATTATTTGCAGGTCAGTGAGTGGGCAATACCTTGATTTGTATTTTACGCCTTACATCTCTGTGAGATGCTTCCAGCACATGCTGCTCTTGATCTATACCCTTAGCACGTGAACAAAGATGATATACTTTTTGCAAAACTCAGCTGTCATGAAGCTCTTAGAGCAGTTTGCTAAATCTCCTCTCTAAGGACTACAGGCAAAGAGTTTGGGTTATCTGCATCAATTTTTAATGTTTTGGAGGAAAGGGGTTTGGGTTTTTTTGCCAGTCAGCTGAAGGGGATTTCTGAACAGGAGGACTCTCACGGTGGAGAATGTCACTTCTCACAGGGAGGCCTTTTTCCATGGCAAGATTTGCACAGTTGGAATCTGAACAGAATAAACCTACAGACTGACCAAACACAAATGGCCCTTTTAAAAGGTCTGCGTCAGATTTGTTAACGCTGGTCCACAAAGACCTGGCCGCAGTCATGAGGACAAAGGGTTTAAAAGAAGATGCATCCTCAAACCGGGCTGAATTCCCCAGCACAAAGGGGACCAGAACAAGGGCACTAACTGCATTTCTCCTTTTTGGGGGGTCCTATTTAGTTTGACCCTACCCCTAGCACAGTTTCCTGGCCTGGCTCTGTATAAATGACAACTTTATAAAGTTGAACTGCTCTTTTTCTAACCTGGATTTTTTTTTTTTTTGACACAAAAAGTTCAGTATTAGACATAATCACTTTTTGGCATGCTATATAAATATGCATTTTGTTAGATTGATTGGCTCTGCGTAAAGATCTAAAAGGAATAAAGTACTACTATTCACCATTGTCAAAGCAATACCCCAGACTCCTAATCAAATCTGCTGCTGAAAAGGTAGAAAAAATAACCCTGCTATAATTAACTTGCCTGGAGCCACCGCTCTGACGCCATGAAACTGAGTTTTTCTGTGCTGCATAGGGACTTCACTGATACGGTTTTTTCCTAAGTCATAAAGTAATTTTCTTGATGACACAGCGTTTTCTCCCAAGGGGCATCACAAGGTGCACAGGCACCTGGGTCAGATCTCAATGTTGTTAGAGAAAGAGCACAACCGTTTCGATGTACATAGGTTGAGGGTGCAGGAATGCAGAATTAGAGAATCACAAACTGTCCAAAAATGCAACAAGTCATATCCACGCATATCAGCACTGATGGTCCTCATAGCAAATCTAAACCATCTCAAATTGACAACAGCTAAATTTAGGGAAAATTCAGGGAAAATTCAGGGAAAATTTAGAGAAAATTTAGGGAAAAACAGTATTATCACTGTTCAGATACTTAAAAGGCAGCAACAGACCCATTCGGCAGTCAGTCTTATCTTGACAAATTGGATGCCAATGCTTTGAGCCATGGCAGGAGGTTGGATCTCCAGAGATCCCCCCCAGCCCCTGTTTCTGAATGGTTGTATGCGGGTCTGTTCTTTCCTTTGCCACAAGTAGGACCTCAGAATTTCATCAACAAATAAAAAAATCTGCCTCTCATTGGAGGCAGAAAAAAATCCAAACATCTTCATGTCAATGTTCACGTGTTTATGAGTATTAAAACAAATTAAAACTACTCATTGTCATCTTAATTTATATACTTTTTTTTTTTTTTTTTGGTCAAAGGTGTACATATTCTTAAGACCTCACACAAAAAAACCACTATCAATGCAAACAGCCTAAAGCATTTCAAGGAAAAGCAAGCATTGAGGAACAAGATTTTTTGAGAGAGATTAGTGATTTAGATGCTTACATTTGCAGTTTCATACAGAAACAGTGTTTAATTTCATCTTTGTGCATAAGATATTTGGGGTCTGGATGTCTTAGGAATTTCCCTTTTTGAAGACTATGGCAATAAATTCACATCTGACCTGCCACACTGCTCCATTCTTTCCCACTTCTCCAAGTGACATGAAATGTTTGTAAATTAGATTATTAATTATCAAGCCACTGGACCAGCCTCACAGCAACTGCATAAAACCAGTTTTACCAGTGGTATCGATAGCAATGTCACCTCCAGAAAGCGTACAGGAAAGCAAATTTTGCACATGACCCTGCTGAATAGCGATGGTCTATTGCCTTCACCTCACCTCTCCAACTTCTCCTTTTAAATAAAAGGAGATGACCCTTTTATTTCTGATCAGCCTCATACATGTTGTCGCCATTTCACACATAAGGAGAGGTTGCCCAGCTAGAATAAGTGCCACGGTCTGACCATGCAGGGTCTGACTTAATCTTTGTGTAGAAGATGGCATTTAAGATCAAGGGAGCAATGGAGCAATGTGCCCATGAGTGCAGCATAGCTAGGGCATTGCATTCCCTGGTCCACAGTCTTGTCCAAAACCCAGATTGCAATGAGCAAAAAAACTATTTTGGAAGGCTCTCTTAGCAGTATGTCTCTGAAAATGTCCCTATTCACTAAAGCCACTCTTTGTCCGGAGGACACAGGAGCAGCAGAGGACATACCGGTAGGAATCAGCACTGCTGGACGTCTTCCCAAAACTGTCCTGCGTGTTGTTGCCAACACAGGGTATGCGTTCCAAAACGCTGCTACCCCATACCATGGATGGCAATGGGGTAAGAGCAGTTTTGATTTGAATTTCAGACTGACTATTATCATAGCTTTTTCATGAGGAAAAAAATATTTAGTATACTGCCCAAACCCACTTCTTATCCTAACAGGAGGCAGAGGGCAGGGAGGAAAGGATGAGGCTCGTTGCTCTAGTGCAGGCCTTATGCTGCTGGCTTGGATACTTGCAGCGAAGCTGAAAGTGTTCTCAAAGCCCTGGAACTCCTCTGCAGTTCAGCTATTGGGACCGGGAGGAGGAGAGGAATTTGCGTGAATGACCATGAAACTTATCGCACAAGCAGAACTCGGCGTTCCTGCCCATTTCCGAAGGGGAGACAGGAGCCAGCTGCGAAACAGAGTGAGACCTAAAAAACACACAAAACCAAATTTTATTAACCGAAGAGGTAGAAGAACAGCAAGTTAGTCTCACTTTGAAGGTTTTATACCAGTGCACAAAACCACATTTGTGTTTAGGCTTCCAAGCCTAAAGTAGCTGTGACATGGAAGAGGAGGGCTCTTTTCACTAAAAATATTTATTCAAATTTAATTTTAAAAAGCCCTAGTGCTCTTCAAAACAGATTTGATAGTGTGGTCTCCAGGTGGAGAGGAACGTACTTGGGACACCGCAAGAGCAGATTTGCAGAGGGAAGGGTCTGTAACACATGTGGATGAGCTTTTTAGATGTCTTCGCACCGAAGCAGACTGAACACACATGCACCATGGAATGAAGAGCCATAAAGTCAGCCATGCCAGTATGTAGGCTGCTGCGATGCCCTTGGTCACCGGTAAAGAAGTGTTCATTGGGTGATGCAGACCACCGCTTAGACTAGAAAGGTGGTAAGGCCATGCTGTCTCTTCTATTGCTTTCTTCATTTCTGTTTCCCATGCTGAAGTGGCTCAAGTTGGGCTCAATGATGTTTCACCCAACAGTCTACACCTATTCTTCTGGATGTCAAGGGAGGGGCAACCAAAAAGCACCAGCTCCTTAAGTGTTTCCTACACTCATGATTGTAAAACATCACCCATGCTATGCAGTCAGGCATCCCTACACAACGGAAAATGGCTGTTGTTCCTTTCTGAAGGAGCATGTTTCCCTGGGTGATCCAGAGACTTTTTGAAAAATCACATCGCCATTCCCATGGTTGCTGCACATGGATTATGGTCTTCCAAACTGCACCCTGGGTAAAACCCACACCGGGCCAGACCTGTGCCCTCTCCCTCTTGTACACAGACCAGTGTCCCAGCAGCAGGCCTGACCATTGGATGAGAAAGCAAGGACCCTGCTTGCACCACACTTTTCAAAAAGCACATTAACCCTGATTGTCTTGGCTAACTCTCTGGAATTTCCTTCCTTGCCCCAGAGACAGAGCATTCTGTGGAAATGAAAATTAATACTTACAGGCAACTTGAGTTTGGGTGTGTTTTCAATTATATATTTAAAAAAAAAAGAAAGGAGTGAAAATTCAGTGGCTGCTACAAATAAGCCCATTTTAATTGTAAATCCATTTAGCAGGAGGTGGAATTAATCACCTAAAAGAGAACAGGGGGAGAGCCCCGAAGTTGCTCACAAAGCAGAGCGCGAATCACACAGTTGGCACGAGATCCCATTTCATTTTTGTTAAGTGCAGGGGTTTTAAGTCCCTGAATATCTCACTGTTCTTTCCCTTCTGTTCTCCAGAGGGAGAACAAATGCGAACGGTGTCGTGTTAGAAGGGGCTAAAAGGGCACCCTTGAATAATCCAGTGTGCGAAACCCCACGGATTCATCAAGGAGGGAAGGTGTAACAGCCCTCAGGAAGCCTGCAATAGCCTCTGTGTACACATAACACCTCCAAAGGAATTTTCTGCAGCTATTCAAGAACAGACCCGGGTCTATTCACCCCGGCTTCACCCCATAGCTCACTCGCACATGCCTAGGCAGCGCTCGGGGGAAGTGCAACGGTGCGCCGCGCCACACCAAAATAACCCCAGCCAGACGAAAAATAGGCTCTGTTGTTTCTCCCATGGGCACCGGTGTTGGAGTTTGACAGGCAAGGGGAAGGATAGTCTTTCCACAGTACGTATCCCGGAGGACAGGTTAGCAAGAGCAGGAACAAACCCCCAGCAGCAGCCGGTTTCATTATGCTGCTTCCCCATGTCACGCTCTGCAAGCCCCTTTTTCCACCCCAAGCAGGGACAGAAAAGCCCAGGCAAGACCCTGGCACCCACGATGCTTCACCACAGCGAGCTCGGAGGCGGCATCCGATGCAGCCAAGTTCTGATGGATGTGGCCGCAGCACAGAGGACTGCACGGGGGCCACAGGCGGGATGAAGATCCCGTTTGTGGAGTGTCAGCTGAGGGGTGGTTCCAACAGGTTTTCCATACACGTTTTCCTTGAAGGCTGCAAATTAATTCAGCTTGGGCAAACTCGCCTTCGTTTGACATTCCTGCTCCACAAACATTCAAGCGTTAGCTGTATAAATACTTAGAGGAAATATATTCCACCTTTCCAGCCAGCGTTTTTCACCTTGCACATCAGCAAGGACTGAATCCTTCTACTGTCAATGACTTTGTCCAGCTCCTCCTTGGACCTGCTGATGCTGTCTCCACAATCTCCTGTGGCAGCACAGTCCCACCGTTTGCTGCCTCTGCCCAAAGAAGCTCTTTCTAATGCCTATTTTAAACTGGTCTTCTACTAGTTTTGCCCTCTAGTTTTAATATTAGGAGATTTGGTGAAAAACAGTATCACAGTCCTCTTAGCCATTGCCATGAAGCCTTTGAAAACTTGAATTATATTACCCAACCAGTACCCTTCTCCTCTCCAGCTATTGCTTACGATATTGCTATATGCTGCAATGACTTGATTCAGACTCCGGCCCAAAGGAGAGGAGGGATCACCAGGCCAGTTAGTCACCTCCAGTAAGCAATCTGTATAGAATGCTTAATTCCCTTACTTCTAAAATTTTTATTGCAAACTGGCTCTGTGTGATATACTGAGAAAAGTGCGTTCCACAAGTTTTTGTAGGAACTGAATTCTGAATTTGCTACGTGCAAGAACACATACCAGCTGTGACCATGAGGAAAACCGGGGGTCTCATCCAACTGACCACAGCTCACATGTAGAATGTGTGTGATCAGTCCGTTTGACTCCTGGAAAACACACACATCTCTCAGTGACATGGTTTATTTTACAGGGAAAAAATAAATCTCTTTTCAGTGCACAAGTAGGGCTGAGAATAATTAATCTGTCATTTTGGCCATCAAGCTGAAAACATTTTGATTTGATTTGGGTTGAAGCTGCATTTTCCTCTGGCTTTCCATAGACACAAGGAAGATATCAATCCCCAAAATGAGGCATGGAAAGCCTCACACAAAAGCACTCATTTAGTTTTCAAAACTGCAAAAATGATCTTCTAAACCACTTTCCATGAAACACTCTGTGAACCTTGAAGCACTTCTCAAAAGCAAAAAGCTGAGCAGAGTGTTTGCGACACTGAGGGAGAGCTCCTGCTCCCCTGGGTGCTACTGGACGGTCCTTTAGCTCACAATCCTTCAACGACCGGTTCTTTGAACACTCTCTGCAGCAGGGAAATGGCATTTCCCCCCTCCACAAGAGACAGGCCTGAGACCCCCAAAGGACACTCAAGCAAAACAAGGTCACCAGCACGCAATGCCTTAGTCCTTGGTAGCACCTTCACTGTTAGGCATGCATCGCCCAGCACAGGAGAGCAAGCAGGAGCCTGCGAGGGAGAAGAACGGCAAAGAAAGAAAAAAATACAGGAAAGGCAACAATTACAGTTACATTGTGCAGCTGCTAGGAAGGCTGAGGGACAGGAGGTGATGTATGCTATAGCATTATAGCCTATAGCATTGCAGAATGACAAGTCCCTGCACCATGAAGGCACAGGCTGCATTCAAAGATTAAACTTGGTGCTCTCCCAAGGGCTCTAGAAGTCTGATACTTTCACTACAAACACACTTCTTGATAAAATAAAGCAAGCTTTCAAGCATCCAGGTACAGGTAATAGTCTAGATAGATGGTATATATAGATACATAGCATGTACAGATTATAGAGCTGGTTGATTGATAACTCTCATATCGATAGACAGATACAGATTGATGCAAATGGTCTGTAAAGCTCAAATGTTGAAATAATTTGGTTTAAACATGAGATCTGGAAAAAAAGGAAAATCAAGCTCATGATTTTTGAGGGATGAACAAACAATTTCTGAAAGCAGGATCTGGCCACAGTTTCTAATGAAGCATGGTGGCTCCCTCTCTCCTATTTAAAGTCTTTTATTACTCTCCCAAACACTTACTTTTTTCCAGTGTAGGTAGAGGCCAATTCTGCAGGTTGTTTGCAAGCAGAGGATAACCAGTACCTAAAAATTATAAGGAATTACAGAGCTTAGGAGCACTCGCAGAATCTTCCTCCAAGTGTCTATGCGTCTATTTATTTCAAAGTAACCTCATTACTTCTGTGCAGTTAGCTGCCAGCCCTGTGCTGGCCAACACACCCATGAGCCTGCCAAGCACTAAGGATCTTTATGAAACTTTCCTACCCAAGCCCCCTTTATCCCTTCATCCTTTCCATACATCACCTGCTCAAGGCCAGCACGGCCCCAGACAAGCTGCTGCATCCTCAAAGATGCAACGGTGATTGCATTTGCCCGGTAAAATCAGGTAAAAATGGTTTCTTTCTGATTTGCTGCAGAGTACACAGAAACAGATTTGCAAAAATGCTCCAGGTCACCACTGGTATCCTCTATTCTGCATCTTCACAGCAGAAATGCAGGCGTTTGAGGGCAGGCAACTGATTTCATGCAGTTGTCTATTCTCAAGCACTGCAGCTCAAAGAAAGGTTCACAAAGGCAGAGAGAAGTATTTCAGGGCAAATATGATTCCCATAGTTTGGTTTCTTCAGAGTAGCAGGCTGAAATACCAAGCTCTGTATCTCCCACTGCTGGGCATCTTTGTTCAGCCCCAAAACCCAGGCAGAAAAAGCCTTTAAACAAAGTATTTGTTTAGAGAATAACAGTGGCTCTTAATTACATGCTATTCAATAGGGATACGTGGGTGCATTTGTTACCAAACCCCAGTAATCAGATGTTAAAGCAAAGATGTGCATCGCATGGAGCCCACTGGGGCTTTGCACAATGTTCTGCGCACTGAAAGCCAAATGAGATGCTGGTAACACCTTCCTCTGTTGTGCAATGGCACTGAAGAAATACCGACTCCCTTTTTAATTTTTAAGAGAAGTAGAAAAAAATGATAAAAGGGATGATATGAATCATTTGCCATATCTGGGGGAAAATGCACAGTAAGAGAGAGGCATGATAAACTCTTTGCTTGAAAAGGAACATTTCAGCTGTGAGGAATTTTTTGGTGCTGTTTTGTAAGCCCTGAGAAGGACTTCGACCAAAGACACAAAAATCTTATTACATCGAGAAGTTCTGCAGGTAGGTATTACTAAAACAATGCCCACAATGGACAGAAATTTAGGAGGAGAGCAAAAAAAAACTGATCCAAAAGAATCCCAGAGAAAAAAAACACCACATGACCCCACCGCTTGCAACACCGATATTGATACGTGGGAACCAAATCCCTTGGGCACATCAACATTACGCAGCTGGAAACTTGTGAAACTCGTTCCACGGGTGCACAAACACAGCAGAGGAGATGCAGCCAGAGCGACAAGCACCGAGAAACAACACCAGGGAAAAGCAAGGTTATGAATGGACCACCAGCAAATTAAGCCAGGAAGAAATTAAATTGAGAGGAAGCAGGAATGGGCAGTTATAAATGACATTGGGCTGGCTCCTGCTGTGAGCTTTCTGCCCCAGGAGGAATCTCAGCCGTTAGCAATTGTCTTTCGGTGGGTATCTCTGCTTTGCTCCAAGTGACCACGCTGTGCAGAACCAGAGACTCAAAGGGTTCAACACGATGCTCAAAAAAAAAAAAAAAAAAAAAAAAAATTAACTTAGATCACCAAGATGTGACAAGGCTCTGCCTAATATCACAAAACCCTAAAGACAGAAGAAAGGAGGCAAACTTCCCTACCCACACTGGGATGAGGAAAAGTATTCCCAGTAACTGCTGCTGCTCCTTCACCAACGGCCCCTTTTCCCTGACATGTCTCCATGCAGCAGCCCCGGCTCTCCTCCCTCCACAGCCCAAGATCATCACACAAGGTCACACAATCGCAGAGAGCAAGTGCCAATGGCAAAAACGTAGTATTCAAACCCAAGTAGCAATAGATATCTTGTTTGCAAATTAGCACCATTTCCCAAGACAGCAGGAAAAAATGACCAATTTGGGGACTCATTAGATTAAGAGAGATTTCATTCCCCTCTCTGTTAATTCACCAACCTAAACCTCACAGTGTTTGTTTGGGGAAGGACTGGAGACAAAGGTGACGAGCTCTTTTGCCTTATCCATCATTTTAAAGATGCAAGATCATCCTTGATGCTTTATAGACAAGGTCCACTGGGCTTTGTAGGCAGCTTTATTAATTTGCCTGGCTAATAACATGAAGGGAAAAAAAAAAAAAAAATCACTTCAGCTTCTCAGTCCTGCACATACAGATTTATGTTATGGTATCTGGATCCTTATGGTAACCTAGCACGTTATGCCACCACTTGGCCAAATTTGGAGGAGTTTTTCCATGGTCAGCAGAACTGCTTTACAGCAGGGCTTGTTGTTCAAAGCCCCTCGTGCTGCTGCGCAGCCATGCCAACCGCAGGGGGGTTCTCTGTCTGTGACAGTGGCATAAACATGATGGTGGGTGACTCAAAAAACCAAAGTCTTCCCAGAGCTGCAACTCTCCAAAAGCAGCTGCTGCTGATACTCCAACTGGCCAAATTCTGCCAGCTGGCTAGTTTTGCCCTGGAAAGCACCTCATCTTCCAGTTTAGGTGTCTCTTCATCATCGCTGTGGCCCATGACCTTCAGCTCTATAAACAGCACCAGCCTTAAAGCAAAAACCCTGCCAGCCTGACACAGCACGTGCAAATAGGTTTTCTGAAGAAGAAAAGCCATAGACTAGAGAAGTGCTCAAAGGGCACGTGTGGAAAGTCAGCAGTTGATAAGGGCTGTGTTTGCTCAGACATACAGAAGTTCATGGTTAACTAAGCACAAAAAAATATTAATCATGCTTACATGGGCAAGCCTATAAATAATCCCAATGGATGGAGCACACTGCTGGCAATTTCCTTGTGGAAGTGAGAGCTGCAGTATCTACCAGACAATGTTAATGCCCTCAGATTTTAAGGGATTATTAGAGTCTCCAGGGACACCAAGGATTGCATCGCTCCTATGGCATTTTAACAGCTTATAGCAGTGAGGCAGCTGCATCTCCACGTACCTGTGTCCTCTTTCGTCCCAGACGAGCAGTACCAACACTAAATCTGACATCTCTGCAACCTGACAGAATTACTGTGCAAGAGAGATGCGTCTCAAATGCCTCCGGCATTTTGCACAGAGCTACGCCAGCCTGGGATGAGCCCTGCGGCTGTGCCTGGGAGCTCAGGAGATATGGCAGCCCAGTCACAGCCACTGTGCCAATGCAGGTATTAGAGGAACCAAATTCATAGAAACCTCCTTCAGGAGGCTGCCTGGACAACATTTCTAGGTAGGAGGAAAAGCTGTCTGAGAATATATGGACAGACATCAGCCCTGCACGGGAGAGTCCCAGGAGCCCTAAAAGAACTTCAGTGTCCCCTCCTGCGGCTGCAGGCAGAGCCAAAACACGTTATCCACGTCACCCAGGGAAAGCTGCACATCAGATCAGGAACATAAACCCGCAGTAAGGACCTGAAGGACCTGCTGTGTCCTTGGACACATTAAAGCCAATGCATTTTCCACAGCTATCAGGGAGTTATGCTGCTCATATAGAAAATACCTTCATTAAAGCAGTGATCCCAAATGCATGCTGTGAGTACGGTCTCACTGCAAGATCCCAGATGATATTTGATCTGCAGTGAGAAGGCAAACAGAGCATGAATGCACTCATTCAGCTGCTGTCCCTACTACTAACAGGGGCTCCAGCTTAACTTTCGCGCACCAAGAGTGGAAAGCTCTCGAAAGCCCCAGCAAAAGGGGATGACTGGATGGGTTTGGGATGGAGCAAGCAAATCTTGACCCAACAACAGCTTAACAGTACCACCTGGTGGACAAAGCCAAATTTGCTCTGGCTGCTTCAGAGTGGGGCTGCAGAGGGATGCAAAAAAAATACAACGAAAGAAGATAAAGATGTAACAGGGCTATTCAGGCTTATTTTTCCATAGAAAGTGAATTTTCCACCCCTTTTCAGTAGGCACTTGGTGAGGATGAAAACCACACTGAGACTGAGCTGTTTAGTTCAGGTGTCCCACTACAAACACAGCCACATGCCAGCAGCTTCCTCCGAGCTGTGCTCCCAAAATAAAATAAGCATCAGCCTTCAAAGACTTGTCAGGAGGCAACCAGGCAGCTAACATCAACCTACATGGTACAAACAAGTGTCACTGAGTGATAACCATCTCCAATTAAAGAAGTTTCATAGCTGGGTGTTTAAAAAAAAAAAATCAAGCTCTCTGAAATTTGTATTAACAAAGAAATTACTTGGAGAAGCCCTGGATGACAAAGAAAATAGAGTCCTCCAGTTCTGTAGCTTCATAAATTCCTAAATCTGCACATATCTCTGTATCTAACAGTTTTGAAGTGTTTAATTAGCAATCTTTCCAGAATCTGCAGACAAAACATTCATTTTAGACAACGTGAGGGTTTCATTACACTTAAGCAGCCTCATTATGCAGTTCCATCCTGGTGTTGAATCAATTAAGCATAGCTGCAGTAAAGCAAAGTGGAACTAAAACTAATGTTCTAGTGGGAGCTAAATCACCAGGATTATTCGGAGTGAAATGTTGCTTAAGGAGACCCAGGCAAAGCTTATTTACTCCCGCGAGCATCGCTGTGCTGGGCCACACAACCCAGAGATCTTGACCTCCTGCTGCACCCCTACAAGAAGCAGCAAATTAAATCTCTAAATCATGAGAGGTGTTTGCGCTCTCATACCTAATTTAAGGCTCTGAGTAACTTTATTTTTATATATATATTGTATAGATATGTTATATAAATATATTTTATTTTCATACACGTGAAACAGAAAACTATCAAAATTAAAGCTCTAAAGAAAAGTCTCATTCAAAATCAGCAATATCTTAACAGAGACAGGGTAAATAACTTTCACTATTTATAAAATCGTGCAGTGAAAAATTATGAGCAAGAGTCTTGGCTACTGTAAACCAGACGCTGTTGACTTCTACTCAACTACAACAACTTACAGACTCCTCCGCAATTTGCCATGGCCACTAATTAGTTTATTAAAGACTCCCTGCCAGTTGTGAACTCCTAAGATGATGGAAGCTGGAGTGTTAGGGGTTTTTAACATGTAATTAATTTTTCCATTTGTTATTTTCTCCCCCTTTTGTACTTGGCTCAGCTCAAACTAGTCCGTCTTTGGATCAAGCTGAGCTCAGCTCAAGCACAGTGTTGCAGGTATGTTGTGCTCAGCCCCAGGATTTCTCACCAGATGTTAATGCTGTTTATTTATTAAGAGAAGTGATTTTGAACAGCACTGCTCTGAATTTTGGCCAAAATAGGTTTTCAATTGCTCAGGCTGTTCAGGTCTGCAGGAAAACCAAGGCTGGGGCATTATAAGAAGAAAACTGCTTCCATTTGGAAACTCTGTGGGGAGGTAAGTTTTGGGCACAAGTTACTTGCTCACCATCTCTGCAAAGGGCAAATCAGATTTTACCTATGAGTCCTTGGCCCAACCCTTACAGTGGAAAAAAGGTATGAAGCAACCAAATTAGATCCTCAAGGCATTGCTGTGATGTCTTGCTGAAGTGAAAATAATTTGCTTTTCTACCACTGCTGACCCAAGACAGGCAACTTTTGCACAGAGCCATATATTTTGTGAAAACTGCAAGTCAAAAGCTTAGCGCTCTCCCTCAAAAGACAATTTCTTCAAAATCATTATCAAAATCATCATCATAGAATCATCATAGAACGGTTTGGGTTGGAAGGGACCTCACAGCCCATCTAGTTCCAACCCCTCCCCTGCCATGGGCAGGGACACCCTCCACTAGCCCAGGTTGCCCAAAGCCCCATCCAACCTGGCCTTGAGCACTTCCAGGGATGGGGCATCCACAGCTTCTCTGGGAAACCTGTTCCAGGGCCTCACTGGAAGTATTTCCTTAGATTAAGTTAATAACATCCCTCCACACGCTATTTAAATACCATTTGCCTGGAAAAATGGACCAGCTTCCAGTAGAAAAGCATGCAGTCCTGATCTCCAGCATCTCCCCAACCAGCCCCTGAAGACAGGAACAAAACTAATCCCTGGTTGACTTCCCAAAAGTTGCACAATTAGACAGAAAAGCTACTCTGATGCCTGAGCCAAAAAGCAATCAAAACAGGGAGCAGAAAACTACACAGCTGCTTCACCTTCACAGGTCAGAGGGAGCTTGGCCATCAAGTGACAGGGGGACTCGAGGTATTGGGATGAGGTGGAGGGTTAAACCAGAGGATGGAGGATAGCAGGTCTGCAGCATCCTGCCAGGGTGGGCTGCAAGGAGCCAAGGAGTTGGGTAAGAAAACAGCCTGGCTTCTCTCACAGCGTCACGGGGGCGATACAGCCCTGCAGAGTGTTTCCATTGTAACAAATTGGCATTTTCTGATGGAAAAAAAGCAGCACTCTGCCTGGAAGCAGTTTTGTAGCGAGCACTGCCAGCACCCACTGGAGTCAGGGTGATTTTGAGAAGCTGCTCACTCACTCAGGTGTCCAAAATATTATTTCAGAGCCCAGCCTTAGGCTCCCCCTTTCTCACCCATCTTGGCTGTTCTTCAGCCTTCCATCAGATGGGACAGCAGCAAATCTTGTGGCCCCCACTCCACCATATGTTGAGTCAGGGTTGTTCTATGTCAGGCATCCTCAGCCTGCTTCTTTCCTGGATTTGGGCAGACACAAGGCTTGGAGATCCTCCTCCTTAAGATCCTGTCACCAGGAGGCTCGCTCTTCTTCCCTGTCCTTTTTGTTGTTGTTCAGGCCCCAGAAAAATCAGTCTTTTCATTTCCCATCCCCACTCTTGCTTCACGGGGACATTCTCAGCCTGGGGCATCTGAAAGGACATTGGAAAGGCAGAAGCTGGCGACTCTTCCCCATGCAAGGAGAACTGGAAAAAAATTTTGTATTTGGCCCTGCCAGTACTATTGCTTCTGGACTTTTAGTGGTGCAAAGTGTCCTGGCGATGCCCTCTCCTAGAGGACAACCTACAGGGAGGGGTGGAAACTGCCGGTGGGGAGCCAGGGCGCAGGGCCCAGTGTGAGCTAGGCAGTGAGCAGAGGAGCCGTTCCAGCTGGCAGCTCTTCCCTGGTGCTTCTCCCACCCAGCTCTGTGGGCCTCCAAAAGCCTTTGAGAAAGTGCAGGCGTGGCCACAAGCCTCTCCAAGCTCCCCCAGCCCCAGCAGCAAGCTGCACGGCTCCTGTCCCACAGCTCAAGCTAGAAGTTCATGGGCCTCCCCAGCCACTTGTCTTCTGAGGATGACTGTAAAAAAAAAAAAAAATTTTTGAAAAAAAAAACAAAAACAATTGCTCTTCAGATGTAGCATCCCATGCCCTTCTCAAAGCAGCAGGCAAGCTCCAGTTTCTTTCTCACGGGCATATCTGCAATTTCTTCTTCCACTGCCTTCCCAGCCCCATCCCTTGCTCTCCAGCCAGCTTTTCCTTCTTGCACCATGGGCTCCAGGGAAGACATTGCCACCCATTGCACCCTCACTTGGTTGCCAGGGGGGGTCAGAAGGAGAGGGGACATTGGTATGGTTAGCAAGAGAGGCCTCGCAGGTCTCTGCCAGTGCCAAACCCCATGTGAATGTGGCATAACCTGCTCCCAGCACCTGGGGCTCATATTTTCAGCTCATGCCTGTGGGCTTTCCTTCCCCCCAGCATCTCATAACTCGTCCTGTCCGGTCCCTCCTTGGAGGAGTCATCCCCAGCTACCCTGTACTGGTGCCTGGGGTCATTCCTCCCCATGTGCAGGTCTCTACACTTGCCTTTGAATTTCGTTAGGTTCCTCTCCACTCAACTCTCCAGCCCATCCAGGTTTTGCTGAATGGCAGCACAACCTTCTGGTCTATCAGCCACTCCTCCCAGTCAAAGGGACCAAAGCAACCAACAGCTCATCAAGAGAAGTGGTTTGGAGGTTTCCTAGAGTCTCAGGGAGCCCCCATGTGTTTATGCAGCTAAGGGAAGACCAGGAGACAAGCTATCACACACAAGAAGGATTTTGACTTCCACTGCTGAGTTTCAGAATCCAACTCACCAGGGTTTGGACTTCCAAAAAATCAAAAGGACTGACTATTGTCCATCAACAGGCACCATTTTTGCTCCAGACAGCTGAGCAGCATCTTTTCTCTCTCTTCAACACCTAGACCTCAGTCATGCATAGCTGCAGACAGCCCTAAAACTTCCTCTCTGGCTCACCATCAGGCAAAGCTCTAGCTCAGCCCTGAAGCTTTCCACCATCTGCCTTGCTCCCCACACTCCTACCTTCATGACACCCACAGACCAGACTTCTCAGGCCTTCAATACAAACAAAAAGACCACACTCAACCTCCTTCGGCTCTAAATAACCTGAGTTTGGGCATTATGAGGCCTTGACCTACCTCCTTCCACCTGGGCAAACAAGTCACACCTGGCTCAGGTGATGCTGAAACAAACTTTCTTACAGGGTTGTAACAGTCTGTGAGGATCATCCAACAATAAAATCCAAATGAACGCTTGCTTTCAGGAATCATGGTTCCCAATAAATGCTATTTGCTTCACCTCAGTGTCCTCAATGATGAAAATATAGGAATAGGAATAAACCACAGTGATGATAATGGAAATGCATCTTTATTTCATGTCATAGTGGTTCCTGAAGCCCCTTTTTCATTGACATGTACCAAGGACCCTGAGGACTAAAACTAGAAACCTCTGTAACAAAATGCATGAACTGCTTGTATTAAGGTAACAGAAAACTCATGGCCAAGGGGCAGTAGGAGACTTACTGGCCCCATGGGGAGTACTTCTAGGCCATTTCTATGGATAATACATATCTTGCCTTCCTGACTCACTGTTATAATATTATTATTTGGAGCCAAAGGGAATAATTTTCTTGGTAGCAGAGAGGATCCTGAAGGCAAAAAACCTGTTGATTGACACAAATTAACTACTGGAGGCTTTCAGACTCAGAGAGAGGTTACTATAGAGTCACAGTGTTGGGGGCCAGCCAGCCAGAGCAGGGTACAAGGGAGGGATGAGAGAAGAGTAAGAAATGAAGGACTGGGGTGTGGAGAATCTGCAGGAAGGACTGGCTATCTTGGGAGAGAGAGAGGGAGAGATAATGGTGTCTTGGGCTGAGATGGACGTAGAGGAAAGTTACACTGCCAGCATGGATGTGCCCCAAAGCTATGCTTCTCCAGTGTCCTCAGGACCCCATCCCAGATGGCTTCATGAAAAAAGAAAAGTTGATCCCTTGTTGCTGTGAGATGTGCTATGTGCAGAGGTCCTGAGGAAGATAAATGCACCAAAAGATCCAAATTCACACATTTAAAAAAAAAAAAAAATCAAAGCAGGGATCCTGAAGCCAGTATGAGGCCACGACCCAGAAGGCAGAAGATGACTTGACTTTGAGCCATAGTGTGTCTTGGGGACCTGTCTTTGCCAGCCAGGGCCACCAGCAGGAGCAGAGGAAGACCTAGCCAGAGTGTTACATGCCAGGAGAACTGGAACTGCCCTTCACACTGTGCAGCCCAGTTCTGGATTAACTGGATATCCAGTGAAAGAAACTCTGAGCCCCAAGCATGCATTGGCTTACACACAAAGGGAAGACAGATCTTCAAATAACTTCAGATTAGGCAGCTCTGTAAAGTCCAAATTCGACTTCCAGAGCTGCATACAAGACACTGAGCCATATACGCCCTCTCCCTTCATACAGTGAAATCTGGGAATGTTAATGCCAAAACCTGAATCCACCAAATGCAGTCTTCCTTTCCTACTAGCAGTTTTCTATCCCAATGCTCATGCCCAGAACGGCTCCCCGGCACTGAAGCCCACTGGCATGCAACCACCCGTGTTCATACCGCTGTCCTCCAGAGTAGGGTGGCCACATCCAAGCTTTCATGGGGATCGGTCCCAGGCCCCCGCTGACTCCCAGGCTGTCTGCACTCACTGGCCAGGGACTGACATTTTAACAGCACAACTGAGTTGTGGTGCCTGAGGACATTCCTTGGCTCTGCTCAACTCGCTGGTGTAGCTGCATTTCCTCAGACCACTCCCTTCCTGCCTTTCATAGCCAATGTCTCTTTGATGTGTTTCCAGTGTAGGTTAGGTTATAAAACTGCTACAACAGAGAGACCCTCACATGATCACTGCTCAAGGAGGACTTCCCATACCCACCTCTTGCATGAGTACTTGTCATTGTATAAATATTTGCTTTTATGTCTTCTGCAAAAGAGAACATGGCAACTTGACCAGGAGCGGCCAGACTGGTTTTGGATTACCTCTATCTGCAATACCAGGATAAGGCAGATCTGCCCCATGCACTTATACTGCCCCAGCTATTCATTTCCACCGGCAGCTGGACATCTGCAGAACTATCTGTGCACCAAGAACTGTGTCAGGTGTGCAGGAAAACTGCCTTTCCTGGAGGTGAAGAGGCTGGATGTGGCTTGGAGTGACTGAATAAAATACTGATATTTTACATATATAATATGGCTGATGCACAGCAGGATTGAGAAACCAGGGTAGGAGGCAAGAGGACGGCAAACCAATATTGCAAACCAAAAGTCAATGTTGCATGCAATCACAAACCCAGTCAGTGACCACTACGGTATTTGCAAGTTCACTCTTTTAAGCTAGCATGACAATGTCTATACGAGCTGCAGTCGTGCAGCAAACTGCCATGCAGACGTACTCTGTATGGAGAACCTCTTGATGAAAAAAAAAAAGAAAAAAGGCATTCTCAAGAAGATGGTTACATTTGACCTAAGAGCATTGTGGGAACAAATGTCAGCAGTACCGAATATAGGTGTCAGTGCAAATTTTCTTCCTAAACAAGCAATCTTTTGCTATTTAAAATCCCTCTTGTTCTCAAGAACATTCCATCCCCAAATTCTCCACACAAAGCTTGGATCGGATGTCTACTATTCATGTATTTTTCCCTCTTGGTTTCAGTATTAGCTGAGGAGTATTATCGGCAGGAGTTAGAGCCGGAAATAGGAAATGAGATGGAAATTGTTAACAACAGGGGAAAATAGTTCAAGGAGGCTGGTCCTTCTAAGAACTGCTACCTTTTACGGCCTAGGATTATGTGACACTTGAACCAGATTGGATTTAACAAAAGGAAAATTGAAGACATTTGTTGGTTTCGATCATGTTGGCCAGATATCTTGTTATTTGTTATGTCTTATTGTGCTTTACAAATGCAGAACACGCGTGCAATCCTTGTCCAAGAAGCTGCCAGTCTAAGTATGAAAGAAATGGAAGGTGGATCCATAGCACACAACATGAAATGGAAGAACGAGGTAATAGTGGCCGGCAAGGTAAATAGTGGTCTTAGCAATATCTCTTGAAAGATTTGCCACTGTCTCTTGTTAATAAACCAAACCTTGATAAGTGCCCTATGTCAGAGGGGGGCACTGCATAGGCAGCAGTCACAAGGTTAAAAGGCCAATGGGATAGAGGCAAGACACGAAAGATGGACATTCCAAGCCCAGCTGTGTCAGCTGCAGTCCTGATGCAGCTTTAGTTCCAGCATTAGCAAGACCAAGAATGGCAGATGGTTCACACTGCAAGGTGGAAATGAAAAGGAACATGCCAGAAAGCATCCTCATGGAACATGTTATCATTTAAGGCGTTCTTATCTGTATGAATAACCGTCCAGGATGAGACAGACAGAGACGCACCACTGCTCTGCAATTACATCTTGCCCTCTTTGCAGTCTGTGCATGATGCTAATGATCAATAAACAGAAAACATGGAGGGAGAAAACCCAGCTGCAGCTAAATCTGAGTTACTGTTGGTACACATGAAACAGGTAAACCTGGTACCACAAGTCAGGAGGTCACTGAATAACAAATCAATACAGCAGGCAATTTTCAGTGTTTCTTTCCAGTGCTTCTCCCATTTGTGCTCTACTGGAGTTAATGTCTTATCTTGTCCCAAATATCTCCCTCCTGAAGACCAACCCTATGTAGTCTCTGTACTCATACTAAAAAACCTGGCTGTGTGCTAGAATATACCAGCATCCCACTGGCTGTGAAACAGGCTCTCAAGGGATGCTGCAGATGTTTATTGCTGGTAGCTATTTACAACTAGAATAGACAAAACCACTAGCTATACTCATATGCTGGAAGAAGAGTCTTACACCGAGGCAGGATGATCTAAGAGTCGCTACAAAAGATCATGAGCAATCGAGTCTGTGTGACCTGAAAAGGTAACCTCCTCTCTCCCAGAAGCTCAGGCATGAAAACTCTTCATGTGCAGCAACAGCAAAGTAAAATGGGCTACCTTAAGTTATTATGAACGTGTCCTGTCTTACTCTACCTTCTCACCAGCCAGAGTGAACATAATTACAGCAGCAGGAGGGTAAATTCTTGACACATATCAATGTGATGATCTGCTCTCTGATCCTAACCTAGCCCTAGATATAGGATGTGTCAGCAGAGGCTTAAATTCTCTCCAGTTCCCCAAGGAGCCAATTGAACATATTATCTGTACATCTACAGACTATACCGGTGCCATTTCAACATATGTTGCCGAAATTGTGATGTTTTGCAGCACCATCATTTCAGATTCAATTAATACCCACAGGGGAATCCCTGAGCAGTGTGGTTTGGCACCACCAGGAGAGGTGGAGATGCTCCTCACTATGTTTCTCGAAAATAAAAACCCATCTGGAAAATTGCACGGTAAAAGAGTAACAGTAACATAAATGTATAGATTGGGAGCTTAAAATAAGTACTGATTCACTAAAAGTGTCACAACCACAGGTTTTAACTGTGGGTGTAATCAAAACGGTGAGCTTAATCCTAAGAACAATTTAGTATTCTTAAGGGCAGCTCCAACAGGCCGAGATCTAGTGGCTTTGGTTCCAAGAGAATGAAGCTAATTTTGTCTTTCTTGACTTCAGTATGAGTAGCTTTAGGATCCCTGCAATTTGTTTCAATTTGGAGGCTGAGTTGAAATTCAGCAAAAAATAGTTTGTCTGGCTTCAGAATAAAAAAATTCTCAGTCATGTAGGGACTAGTATGTTTTCCCCCTAAAAATAAAATAAAGCTCTGACCTGCCCAGAGAAAAGCAACGTTCTCACCTAAAATTAAATCCTATTCTTTCCTCAAAGCTTTATTTTGATTTGTTGCCGTTTATCCTGCCCTCTCTGTTGGTCCTGAGCTACGTATACACACAAATGGGATTTCTCCATTCTTTAATGTTGAGTAAATTATACATGGGTTTTCCCATAAACAATCTTACATTACCCACCCACTCTGCAAATCCTGGGGTATGGCAGTGGACTGCAGTATGCCTGTTGTGGTACGTGGCATCCATATTTTGGCTCCCACAGTAGGGCACATATCTTCATATGCTGATGTATCTTCCAGCAAAGCAATTCAAACCAAGAGAAGCAGTTTCTGAACAAGGATGACCCTCATCTTTCCCAGAAAGATGCAGCTTGAAGATTTTTATCTTCAGTAGCAACAGACATCCAGACAGCATCCAAGTGTGGGTGTAGACCCTGACATTCACTTCCAGAGGGACTGAGTGTGTTTGTACAAATTTTTCTGCTCTGGATACTACTGTTGCTTGGATGAAATTTGAAATATTTTCCAAAGGACTATATGCATTCCCAAGGTTTATAAATGGTATGCACTGAGGGAAATGAAACAAATACAAGCAGGGGATGGAGAGGCCTTTCTCTTGCACTCACAGAAACAAAACCAGACACAGGGATTCCAGCTGGCTTGATGAACCATCACAAGATTTATGTCCAAAAGGCTCTTTCCAGCCTCGCTATCTTGGTCTCTTTGAGTCATACGGTGCCCAGAGAGCATTTCAGCCTCAGCTTTGCATGAATAGGTAGGGCACTGGCTCGAACTGGATCCGGACTCCCTAAAATTGCATATGTAAAAGGAATATTGGACTCTGAAATGAGCTGGGTTAGCACGCCAGGGGGATAGAGGATGCACACCTATTTTATTAACCTGCCCAAAGAATTAGTAGCTCAGGTCCTGCACAGAGTACTGCCAGTAACCTCAGATGGTCGGGGACTTGCAGGCTGAAGCATTCCTGTGTGCTGCTCTGTGCAGTTTTTTGCCAGGGTCTCTAATAGCATCTTTATTTCTATCCTCTCTTCTTCCACTCACATGTCTTCTGCCACAGCTGGTGTAAGCATCTCCCAAGAAGAGACAAAGTTAAAAAACCCTGGTCCAGTCACATTTCGTCATTTGTCAGCTTTCTGTACGGGGTGCTCAGAGTGTACCTAGAAGCTTATATTAATTTAGCTTTCCCACACTATTGTTACTGCCCTGCTTCTCCTATCTAATTAGAAACTCATTTCCTGAGGGATACACGTCTCCCAGAGGGGAAACAATAAGAAACATTTGGTAATCACTAGCCTGTGCTATAAGTTTATTTTAAGGCTATAATTGCTGGGAGTTCCAAGATATTTGGGGGATATTTATTGTTACAGCAGAGCGAGGCAAAGGACAGAAAGCCTTTCATCTCTGGGTCACCGATTCAAATCCAGCACAGGTCAACAGTGGCTGTAAGTTGTCTACATCCACTGAGTCCTCAGGGGTGCACGTGACATTGGTTTGGTGGCCTTCACTTCTTGCCTAGCAAGCAGATGCCAGGCTCCCAAACCCGCTGCCTCTGGGTGACCCCACCAGCAGTCTCAGCAGGGACAAGTCACTGCACAGGCCAGCAGGAAAGGTGTTGTGCAAATTATTCATTTTCATAAAACCAGCTATATGTATGCACCCCTGGAAGAGGGGGCTTAAAGCCAAGGCTAATGAACCGGAGTAGCAACACAGCCAAGTCCCACCTCTCTTCTCCTCCATACCCCTTTCCTCCCATTTTTCTCCTCTGACTTGCAAGAGGACGAATAGTGTTCTAATATTGCCATGTACATTTTGCTTGATCAACTGTGAACCACGTGTCTGAGCAACCTCCACACAACTAAAGAAAAACAAATGCTATTACTGAGTGTAAAATCTGCATTGGCTTCACCAGTTGCAGGTAGATCTGCCCTGAGCAAGGGTCTTGTGACAGATCAAAGGGTATGGATCTGAGCCCTGGCCCAGGCTTATATTGAAATCCTCCATTAGTGAACCAGTCTGTCAGTCGTTCAGGGTGACAGATCCCATGAGCTGCTCGCTATAGAGTCTTTATACCTCTTTGAAGGCTATAGGCACCATATATCTTTCTCACGGTCAGCTCCCATGCTCCTGGGCTTTCAACACTTTCCATTGCAGCTTTGCACCTTGGACCTTGTCTTTTGCAATAGTTACTTCCGAGTTGTCAAAGATGTTTTCACGCAGACACAGCATGAGAAAGCAGTGGTGTCCGGCCAGCCAACATGATATCTGAGACTGCAGCAGGGCTGGCCCAGCTCCAGCACATACATCAGAGAGGGCTGGAGTCTAGGAGCCAGTTTCTAGCCTTAATTACGTGAGCTTGACTCCCGTATATCTCTACCAAATTCAGCAGCACAACTGCACATGGAGTTCATGCACAGTCAAGATCAGGATCTGGCTCAGCAGTTGCAAACACCGTTATTGTAAGATCTGGCTCAGGGGTGAGTGGTTATGTGGGTTCTTCCATCTGGCAGGCTGAGCATACACAACTGCCTTTTGGGGAGTATATTTCCCATTTATGAATTGAGAGCTTCTTCTTAGATCCAGTGACAGCTCTTGGTTTGGCCAGACTCAACTCGGTTTCTTGGGAATGCCTGAGGGCAGAGCTGAGCTTTGAAGCATTTAAACCTAAAAGATCCAAGTTTTATGAACCAGAAAAACATAAGGTGCACTTGGTCTTGACACCTTGTGCACAACTTGTGTATTTTCCCAAACAAACCCTGCCTAAGCCTTCCAAGGGCTCAGCATGAGATTTGTAAATGTGAACATTTTGACAACTTTATTTCTGATGAGAAGAGCTACATTACACAGCTTTTCTCACTCTGTTATTTAATTGGCTGAGACATCTGAAATTAGACCTAATTACTTTTCTCACTTCATTAATACCCAGTGACAGTTGATTTCTGTTTTGTGAGAAGCATAGGAGCTTTTGCTGAATTATTCAACTACCACCTCTCTCTGAAGGATCCTAGGAAGTAATATCAACAACAGCCGTAGCGAGTTTATTCTAAAATGCCTTATGCACACAACTTGCCTTTCCCCCAGGTCAATGGGCTGTAGTTAAGCCTCCGTGGATCACACATTACTTTACTTTGCAGAGAGCTTGTTCATGTTGGGCTGCTGTGGATGGGCTCCCACCACTCTCGCCACTGCCAAGTGCTTGACTGCTACCCCACACTGCTTGGCTTGGCACTGACTCTTGCACTTGGGTGTTCGTCTTTGCCCCAGGTTATTCTGGCAGGATCTTTCCTCCCCATTTAAATTCTTGTGGGCAAGGAGAACTTCACCATGTCGAGCTCAACTAGCAGTGAGGCCGTGTAAGCTTTCCAGTCTCCCTCTCCATCTACACTTGTACATGCATCCCTTCAGAGCACTGCCTTTGCTTGCCCTGCTTCTTTGCTATAAAGATAAGCATTTGTAGGAGAAGATTTGGAAAGCTTCTTAACATCTCAAAAGAAACCTCAGAGTAGAAGGAACATATGGGAACAGCATTTACAAGCTGAAGAAATACATTCTTTCCATCATACTTGGTCTTAAAAGGAGTATTGGGAACAGAAGCAGTGCGCTGACTCTTCTCAGCATCTTCCAAACCTTGGTTGACACAAGCAGGAGAGGCATCATCTTCAAAGAGGGTGACCTGGGTTGCTTGGTGAAACTGGGAGGACAAGAGATGGGAAAACTACAGCCCTTCCAGGAAATGGCCTTCACGACAGAGTTTCCTGGACCATGTTCAGGGAATCAACAAGGTGCAAATAATTTTGCAAATGTACAATTAAGGTAATTCTGAGACAAAAATGTAGCAGTGAATGTCTTGCTACTAGGCAGGCTATTTTCTGGTGCTCTGGTCTTCTTGAAAATACAGAGAACACTCTTTAATGAGACCAACATTTTGGTCAAAATAATTTGAGGATCTTCACAGCATTCACCTCCTCTGAAAATGGAAAAGGAGAACCATTCTGCTCCTGGCTTCAATGATATGATTATACCATGTAGCTACAATGGCCGTGTTCCATGGTCAGATCCACAATAACCTTATTTACATGGTTTGTTTGGTGGTTTTTTTTAAAGATTCAGTGAATTTTCTCTCTTTTTAGTCAACTCTAATACATGAATTTTGTGCAACTTATATGTAAGAAGTGTCATCTAACACTTATAAAATTTTCCATCTTCCCAGGGAATTGGCTTCTAGTAAATCAGAAATCCATCTTTTTTGTTTCAGCACATTTCAAAGCAATGGCACAATGCACTCTTGACCTTCCTGTCATCATGTAGGACATGTTTTCACCTGTTCACAATGTCTGCTCCAAGCCATACTTCAGTATCATCATTAGTCTTACATAGCCTTCTTTGCGAAGCTGTTATCTCAGAAGGAAACAGATGGGAACCAGCCATGACTAGCACAGGGCACTGTTTCTTATCTCTCTGTCTTCCAGAAACACATGAGATCAGCATCCTCCTCTCAACTTTCTGTGAAAAGGTACATAGAAGACAATGAAAATTTGGGCAACCTGGTCTAGTGCAGGGCGTCCCTGCCCAGGGCAGGCGCATTGGAACTAGATGATCTTTGAGGTCCCTTCCAACCCAAACCATTCTGTGATTCTATGATTCTAAGAAAATCTGATCCTCCTCCACAATGCCTACAAAAGTCACAAGTCTGTCTGTGTCTTTAAGTGATCTGAAAGCAGCCACCCATGGCTTGACTTGGCCAGAAGGTGTGTGATCTGCAACCATGGCCCTTTTCAGACTGTTATTACATCAATATTGAGTCATCTTTGCATCAGAGATACATCATTCCTGCTGAAACGGCCATTGCCCAGGTGGGCAGACATTCCCATGCCATAGCTCCTTCTAGCTTCTCTGAGAAATCCCTGTGAGGGAAAACTGCCAGCAATTCCCATGTGCTGTTGGTCTTTAAGGTCTCGGCACAGCCATAGCTCACACCCACAGACTTCCTCAGGCATCCCAGGAACAACTGGCGTTGCAGACTGACAGTGGCCATGCTGTGGGATGAGACTGAGGGATAAAAGCCACAATCAGAGAGATACCAAGTAGGTTTGCATGCCCCTGTCCTGGGAGAGGCACAGAGCTCAAGTCTGGCAAACTTGACCTCCATGGCTTCCTAAATCTCTACTACATCTCCCATGCTTCAATACAGTCTCATCTCAGGGCTTGATTACTAAAAAAAGTCCAAGTGGTTTCCTGACCTTCCCATTTGCAGTGACAAAACCATCACTGTGCTGATTGCAACCCATCCCCATGAGTCATGGTCACAGCAGCCAGAAACAACCTTCCACTGCAAAAAACAGTGCCTGATACACCATCCGGAAAAATGACTGCATCATTTAATTCTCTTCAGGCTGCTCTTCCTTTAGCCACTGTGCAGAACCACCTCATAACAAGCTGTAGGAAATGTCAGACCTTAACCCCTCAACCTGCACAGCAGTGTGTGTGTGATCCTGCAACTGGCTGTTGTGATCACACCACTCAGCATGATTCTTGGTAGCACTATCTGAATTGATGAATGCCAGCAGAGGAATTATCAGCAAGTGCTTTTTTATCCTCTCTTAGTCCCAGAGTCCTCATATTTTGCAGGAGACATCACAGCATGTGTTACAAAGACCATCGCACAGCGCAGAGGTGCGGGATGGGACTTTGTGCCACCAGCTGCTTGTGCAGGGCTGTCCCTTAGTGCGCAGCCTGGTTTGTCTGTGCACCCTGAGGAGCAGGATCCCAAAGGCATGTGAATTCCCCATCATTTTGAATCTTTGCCTGAAGTAAAGACGTGCTTGTGACAGAAACACTGAATTTGAGACAGGTATCACCTGTGCTGGAGAGAGGTCGGATAAGTTGGGTATTAGATTCTGTTTTGGCCTCGAAAAATCTGTAAAGGAAATACTTGCACTTCATTTCAGCCTAGCTGCTGCACCACTGGCAGCATTCTAACCAGTGATCACTGGGACACCGGACTGTGAAGACCTCCCAAGTCACTGACACTTGCAATCTTAGCAAAAATGTAAAAATCCTTCTATAAATCAACCACACTCCATCTTCTACCAACACCTGTTTTCTTCTCTCCCACTTTGGAGGGAGCTCATTACTCCAATTACTAACAACCTTCCCCAATACCTAACCTAGATTTATTCATAGCTGCTTCATGCCCATTTGTTCTTGTGCCAACATTGTCTTTAGGCTGAAATAACTCTTTTCTCTCCCTACTATATTTACAGACAGCCGTCACATCCTCCCTTGAGCTTTTGTTTTGCTAAACTAAAGCCAAATCCAGCAGTCCTGCCTCATCTGACAGGTTCTCCATAGTCCTGTCCCTGCTTGGTCCAGTCAATATGTGAGGCAGTAAGCCCAAGGGTTGATGCATGGTGAATACCAGCTGAGCACTTAGTACCACAGCGATTTCTTCACCAGTTCGGAGGATTTCTTCATGCATGTCCTGGGTTTTGTTACTGTCATGAGCCTATCCTATAAACAGATTTTATACAATGACTGAACCAAAATACAGAACAGCACCACAGTGAGTCGCATTAAATAAGGGGCAGCTCATGAAAGAAGATATAGTTTGTGGGTATTGAGGAAAGGCAGACACATCTGGACACAACCAGTGATGGGGTGGAGAGCTGGGAAGGGGAAGGAAGAGAAGAAGCAATGCCATTGTGTGATCTGAGTATGGATTGCCCAATGGCACAAAGTCCTTTGAACTTCTCCTCCCTCTTGGTAAGATTCTCTGCACAGAAGCATACAAGTTGCACAGGGACCCTTAATAAATTTCAGCTCCTGATGAGGCACCTAATTTGAATGCTTGCTTTTAGAACTTTGATTTTCTTTGGACATGTGTTTTTCCCTAGACTTGTTCATTTCAAGTAAGCCTCGTCTTGATCATTCTTCTAGCAGCGTTTCACCATGGAGATGTACATCACTGACGCCGAGCTGCCTGCCCAGAAACAGGGAGGTTATTATAATCACCCTGTCATCACAAAGAATCAGCCTTTGTGTCAGCTCTCAGAGGCAAGGGACAGAAGGATGATGCTGAGATTTGCTGCTAGCGTGAATTTATTTTGATTTTGCTGATGGATGGGTGTTTAGGCAGCTGAATCACCTGGGCTGGGATTTTCCTATTCATCTTGCTCGGGGAAGGTTATAATAACTTCTCAGAAAGCTTTGAACTAGTAACTCAAATAGGGCCATGGAAAATTACTCCAAAGTGACACGATGTCCCAAGATATTGTGTTTCAATGTTTATTTGTTTATTTACTGGGAGGAAAACCTAGCAGTAATTTCTGCTATGCAAAATGCTAGATGTTTTAAAAATTCTTGGCCTGTGCAAGGCTTTTCCTACTTAGCGATAACCAACAGTGACCTAAATCAGATTTGACTCGACTAAGCTGCAGGGCTCCAGTACACTAGATATGTCCCAAACTTCAGCAATGCATGCTGCACAGCAAAGAAAATAGAAATCATGAATTTTAAGAAACACATAGGTGGCTTGGAAGTCTTACCTTTTGAACCAAGATGCCTGAGGAAAGATTGTGGCTCTGAACACCTCTTAGTAGTGTTGTTCTATGTCCAAACATGTCCTGAGCTCTTGGCCAGCAAATAATTGCTATCACCACAATGACCAACCTGCTTGTCAGCAGCTCTAAACACCACTGTGAGAGCAGGAGGAGTGGAGAAGGCAGTAACAGAGCACAAGTTTCTAAGGCTTTAGCATTTTCAGCAATCTGTTTCCCAGGTTTCTAGTGTTCTGCCCAAATTGTCCTCTGATCCCATTTGGGTTTAGGATGTCAGAAAGCAACTGTATGCTTGTGGGGATGGGCGCACTCATAAAACTGCCACAGGAGGTCAGATAGAAAAGTCCTCCAGGTTCAACAATTCCAAACAAAGTCAACAAGAACACAGAGCAAAGCGTGTGCATCTTCCTGTGCTTAGAAGTCCTTGTTTTTTGAACTGTCATTGAAATTCCAGTAAATAAAGGTTTCAAAACACCTTTCATATAATGTCCCATCAATGACTGAATTATGATATCTCTGCTGGGAGAAAGAGCAGAGAAAGTTGAGGCAGAGCGTAAGAACTGAAATATAAGGAAATGTTTCTTATGCTGTGGTTCAGACAAGACATATTTAAGCTATTTAATCAGTTGTTGTTTTTTTTTTAAATAGGTTCGATTGACAGTGGTAAAATCCCTTACTAGCAATTTACAATTAGCCACGTTCTTAGACTCCCCTTTGCCATTTGCAAAAGAGTTGATTTTCAGCACAATTGATGATTCAGCTTCAGTCCAGCGCTGAAACTGCCTTGTCCCAGCCAGTTTATTTGATAGTTCAAGTATTCTATTGTTGGGTTAATTCAGTATTTTATTAAAAAAAAGAGCTTAGCTTCAGTGATGTTTTCTTGGGTTTAGGTTAGTTTATTTAACAGCTCTAATAAAAGATATAAAACTGAAACTGATACTGAACCCATCTCTCTGGAGCAACACTGCTCCAAAACCTTGGAGGGGCTATAGCGGATGCCAGCCGGTCGGTTAAAAGGCAATTTCCCCCACAATAAATCTGTGCGCTCACACACTGGGAGCTGTTAACAGTGAGAGTGGGGAATTCTGCTCAAAGAGTGTCTGGCAGCAAAGGACCACACAAAGTGCAAGACAGAGGAGAACTGGGACATAAATTATCACTTCATTATGTTTCTATTTAAATAGCCAATGGGATGGAGGTTGCCACCCTTCCACCATGTGTTTTGCTGTCTTCCACCTCCAGCACATCCCTCCCCTGCCCAGTCCTCCCCAGCCTGCCTGGTGGAGAAATACTCCACACCTGAACATCACCATTATCTTCACGGAGTCTCCACTTCTCCTCATTCCTGGCACATCCTGTGAATGGTAACAATATAAAGTGAGGATTCTGTGCTTCTTTGGTGTGTCTGTAGTGTGGGCCTTCACTGCACAGCAGGCACATACATTTGGGAGTACTATAGAGGCCACGGGAAGGAGCATTCTGGAGTAGGCTGTCATGGCATTGATGTTCAGAGAGACCATTTGAAATGGCAAACAAAAGCTGGTCCTTGGCCACTCAAAATTCGAGTGAAGAGTTGCTAAGATCCACCAGGGTATTTATCATGAACTTACAACTTCTTAGGATGTCTTGGACACAGGAGCTTGGTCCTTCCCCACACAGTCCATTATCAGACTCTGTCTAGATGCTTTGCTTCTGCTGCAGGAAAAATGAACAAGAAAGGCAAACCTGATTCCTAAATAATTATCATAGAGCCAAATTTTCTAAAATTATTTGTCATCAACATTTTTAAAAAAGAGGAAATCGGAAGTTTGTTTAAAGGTATTTGAGTATTTATGTCTTGCTTTGTCATTGCAAATGGCCATGTGCCAGAAGGCAGAAACTGGAGGCGAGGGGCACAGAAGGGAGCCTGGATTTATGATTCCTCTATTTGGACAGTGGGTAACACCGCAGTCTGCAAACTACAGACCTATCAGCCTGTACACATATTTCATTTAACACATTCTGCAATGAAGACCCACACACCAATGCTCCTGAAGGTGCCACAAGAATTTAACTTCTCTTTCAGACTGATATTTTTATTTCCAAATCTGTGTTCACATGTAACATAGTCCCTCTCCCCAAATAGTTACAAGAACATAAACTTCGTCAGCTAAAAAGTCAGTTAAAAACCAAAACTACTCAGGTCTTCTACCTGTGGAAAAATCATTTCAAACGAGGATACTCACACATAACATCGGCATCTGGTAGTTGGATTGACCGGGAAGGCAAAAAGAAAATGCACCTCTCCTGAAAAGCTCTCCTGAAAAGTCCTTGCTCCCAAGGACTCTCTCTGCTAACACAAAGAAGAGCAAAGCTACACATAGACACTTAGTAATGAATACCAAAGGCTTTAACAGCCTGTGGTAAGATGAGAGAGGGCCTCCATTGCCTTCTACCCTGTGTAATTGCACTCTGCAACATCCGTGTGCTGGAGACCTCTGTGACCTCTCTTCTCCTGGCAGGCACCTGAACACCTTTTCACTGTCACAAATTCTCACAAGTGTGTATTGATCCCGGAGCAGAAGTTGTTTCTGCCAGCATCCAAGAAGACCGCAAAGAATTATCAAGCAATAGACACTCAGAAATGGTAAAAATGGAAGAGAACAGTGCCCAGCATTTCATTAAAACCGTCATTATCTATAATAAGCGAAGAGACTGACTACAGGATGTGGATCCTCATCTGACCATGAGTTCACTCTGATCTTGCAGCAAGACAGGCAGCCAGCAGAGAGGGCAGGATGAATTGCCCCAAATCCCCAGAGCAGAGTTGATATTTATGGACAATGCTAAAAATTATGGCACAAGGAAATCAACAAGCTGCAAAGCCATGCTGGCTGCAGCTCCATAGGAAACACTGAGGCGGAAAAGCAAAGTTTGCCAAATGGATGAGGAAAAATATGGTAGGGATGCTTTTTTTTTTTTTTTTTTAAATCAAGTTTACTAGGATGTTTTACAAACAATGAAGCATAGAAGAAAATGTAGAATGTGTTTTTAAAAATAGTGTGTGGCTGGGGAAGGCAGCTGCTGTTCAAATGGAGTTGGAATTAGTGAATGATGGACACTGCCTTCAGATTCTTGATTCTATCACATCTTGCCGCATCCACCTCTGGAGTAGCACAGATCTCAGGGTCCTCATTCCCTTTACCAGGCCAAACTTTCCTCCTACCCTTGCTCATTGCAATAAATGTAACTAAGAGGAACATTAGGATTGCATTTCTCTCTGTATCTGCCCAGCCAGTTTTTCCTTCTCTCTCCACCCCAGACAAAACACCTAAGAACTTGCTTCAAGCCCTGTGTTTTGATCCTGCTTCCTTTAGATTAATTTAAGTGCATGCCTATTGCTGGGCTGGATCCAACACCACTACGGACAACACTACATGGCCCCAGAGTTCAGTGCACCAAATACCCAGACCTAGACTCAGTTGTGAAGTTTTTTGGCTTGCACTCCTCTGCTTCAGTCAAGGTAGACAGGGCATCAAAGCCGGCATAAAAGTGTGTCATTCAAAGAAGAAACACAAGTGGTTGGTCCCCAAAATCATTGCATGCCCACAGACCTCACATACAGCTTCCATCAAGTTTCTAAATCTTGGCTTTTCCCCTGTGAAACATGGATATCTGTGTATCTCCTCTTCCCTGGACTTTTGTCAAGTTATATTCATTTAAGATTGGGAAGTATTTGAATACCATTGGAATGACAATATATGTTATAAACAGATTTGGCTGCATGTTCAAATAACGACCCCTGGAAGGGGCATTGCTGGTTGCTGGCACCCCTCGAGCATCACACGGGAAGGCTGTGCCTCTGCTGGGCCATTCAGGCTCAATCAGCAACAGTCCTGTGCACGGGAGGCATTTGCCCACGTGAGGAAATTGTTAGGCCATCCTCTGGTGCGTATTTGCCCCAGCCCAGTTAGAAACATCTCCAAGCCATTCCCATGCTCAGTGTGGGGTTGGAGGAGTCCAAGACTTGGTGCCAGGAGGTGTTGTGGACTCAGACAACCTGGCTGGGTGGTGAAGATGTTTGCTAGGGTAGCTGAAGGCCATCACTTACTAGTGGGCCTCGAAGCTCTGAAATGTCCCCAGGCACATTGCATTTCCTAGTACCAATATGACTAGAAAGACCATCACAGCCCTGTGTATATTCCAGGTTCAATAAAGAGGCAAGCAAACCACTTCCAAAGAAAAAAAAACCACATTAAATTAAAATAATTAAAAGAATTTTAAAATTTCCATTGAAAAATTATTGTCATTTTTGACCAGTTTTACTAAATGTTCTGAGATTTTTTTATAACCTTCACACAGAAATTCATCCCATGTAGAGTGGAGTTCTGTTTTCTTCCCCTCTACTGTACAGGTCTAGTTGCTGCTACAATGAAATCTGACTCTGGTTTTGGTTTTAATGATCTGACAGAGGCCTGTAGGGCAAGGCATCTCTCATTTCTTACAAATAAAAATAATTAAATAAGATTCAAATATAGTCTTTGGGGGACATTTTCTTAGAAGCTTCCGTAAAATAGGGTTACAAGTCACTGTAGATCCAGGTCTTTGTTGTCATTTTTAATAAGAAACTTCACACATGAAGTTATTGGAAAAAAAAAAAAAAAAAAAAGACACTTTTCTATTGAAAGATTGAACGATTTCATGATATTAGGCTTATTTGTATTTTGTAATTAATATTAGAGGGGGCCACTGATTGTGAAATTTTACCACAAATTTGAAACAAAGCTCAGTTAAAACTCTGGGTGCTCAGACCTGAGACTTTGAAGTTACCTGTTATGAAGATGAACCAGGAAGTTCCAGTTTATGAACAGGATTATCTGGCTCAGAGCTTGGGGTTAGAGGACCTGCTGAGTCCCTTTTGGAGCCAGTCCTGGGAATCTCAGATAACTCTATTTCCTAACATCTGTAGAGGTCCTCACTTTGGCTAGAGGATCTCCCAGTTGTAGCAAACATCATGTACTTAGACAGCATCTTCCACCCTAAGGCATCCTGCAACAACTGCACCCAAGGCTCTTGACCCATCAGTGCAATGCCATCCTTTCCCTTTTGGAAGGTGCCACCAATTTAACACCCTGCAACATAATCCAAACCTTTAGAAGAGGAATTTTAGAAGACAGCCCAAGTGAAACCTTACAGAAATGCCCCCTTTGCTTTGCAAATACAGACTGGAGGGAAAATTTTAGGGCTTTAGTATGGTTTCCTGCTCCAGGGAAAGTTTTTATATAAAGAAGAACCATCCCTGTTCATAACCCTGTACAACCCAGCTAAAATCAAATGTCAAATCCCCGTAAGCATCTGTCCCTCAGCCAGAGGTTGTTTTTCTTCACGGATGAATCAAACATACTGAGTAAATCACATGAATCACCAACGGAAACATCATCCTTACAGCATCATCTCACATTTATGAATAAGGAGCTTGTTTTGCAGGTCCCAAGAGAAGAAATAAAGCAGTGGGAGCTCAGGGAGGGGCCAAGGATTTTCACAAGCATTTTGTTTTAATAGATCACGAACAATAAGGTGTCTCCCTCCTCCCATCAAAAAAATTATAGCCAATTGCTTTACAAACCATCTCTCATTTTAGCAGTCCTTTTATTAATATGAAAATGCTTACGCTGATTACATAGCTCAATAACCCAGTTATAAATCGCATAAATCTGTTGCAACGGTTACAAATGAGCAGCGTGATTTATGAGCGGGGCCACTGACTTCTACACCTGACATAAAACTTTGTAGGCAATCAGCCACATGTTTCATTTTAGTTTTATATTTGACATATAAATCAGGTAGTGAAAGGGACTCTCTCTCCACCCCCACTCCTCTCCTTTAAACAGACAAAGCAAATATTTTACAAGCAATGTGTAACTCACTGTAGCAAGGACACAATGCGAGGTATGGAAAATATTATGCCGTGATTTCATTAGTTTCATGTGAACCAATATGAGGTACAGTGACCTGCCCTGCAGAGCAGGCAGGAGAGCAGGCAGTTAAGAGGGGAATAGCCATGCAGGTCACCATGGGAAAAAACTTGAGAAAAGTTGTTTTCCTGCACTACATGCCCCATTTATTTCCAGGTTTTGCAAACCCATCTTCCCCTCCTGAGCTGAGCAGAGTTTGGCCCTGCTTTTGAGGACAAGTTGTCCAACACAACCCCAAAAAGGTGATGTGGCCACCAACAGAATGGAGCAGAAAAGGACCCTCAGCAGATACTAACTGGATTGTTGAGGGTTGTTTTTCATAGGTGTTAATAAAATAACTCTCTGCCCACCATGCATCACAGGATCCATCCCCTCTTCAGATGCTACGGCAGATGTGCTTTATAGCTTGGAGCTTCAAATTTGAGCCTCAGCTCAATGCTGAATGACTACCTTTAAAAAAAAATAAAGATGCACTGGGAGCACGTTTCAGTCATTTTAGGGCATACTGGGATAACTTGCAAGTTTCTTCAGTGTTTGTGTGTGAACCAGCTCCAAAGTGTGTCAAAACTAGAATGACTCCTTCATTTATCTGAATCTCAAGATGAGTCAGATCTTTGTGCAAAGTGCTACCTGAAATTAGGCAGCTCGATATTTGCCAGAGAAATCCAAAGAAATGCTGCTCCAATTGTCTAGATACAAATTCAAATGTCTGATTCTTAGCAAGGGTAAAATCAGACCCACAAATACAGGAAATTTTCTAAAGGTACGATGTACAGAAGTGAGATAAAATGTAAAATAATATATATCAACCTCAGGAAAAGGTTATATTAAACAAGTGGTATAAATCTGTAGTACTTTCACGTAATTGCACAAGTTAGCTTATCTCTGGATAAAGTCCTGTTGAAGGTTTTAATATGTTCTCCTCCAGGGATGTGAATTTGTCCATAACAGAGGTGTTGGCCATTTCTGGAAAGCTCTCACTATGAGTCAGGCATGTACTACTTTTCCATTTTCTCAGAAGAACTCTTTAAATACACTTGAGGCAATGGAAAGCCATCTGGAGGCAGAGATTGAAGGATGGGTTATGACTGCTTCGTTCAGTGATGCAGAGCTCTGAAGATGGGGTAATAAATGGGCTATCCAATGTTACAGCAAGATTTTTGTCAGAATTAATCCACTATTTCTTTACTTTTAATCTTCAGTAATTTTATGTGATATATTTTATAAATACAGGCCTCTTGGAAACCTCAGTTAGGTTTTGATCAGTCATCCGGGTCACACCACCATCTAATTTCTATTGCAGATGAGGTATTTGCATAACCTCAGGTGATAACTACATCTTCAGTGAACAAATATCTGCAGTCCCACTAAGACTCTCAATGTCTTGTCTATTTGAAGAAATAACGTATGCTCCAGCTTAATCAGACACCATCTGATTTCTGTAGTGTATATTCAAAGTGGAAAACAGATGATTTGTTTATCAAGATTAGCTTCTTGGACCATAGCTGAGGTCTCATTATTTATTAAAAAATAAGTTGTAAAAATACAGGAGAAAGCCAAACTTACACCAGCTGAGAGATCCCCCTGAACATTTTTCAGTTTCTCATGGCCTTACGTCTTCCTTCTCACCAACAAGTGATGGAGTTGATTTTCCCATATACAGAAGAGGCACTGGATACCGGCAAGTTTACACCTCTAAGTGTTTGTCTTAATTAAATATGTTGATTGAGTCCTGGAAGAATGATAATTAAGATGTTCTCTGCATGCAAACTGATATTTAGTTGGGGGTGATGGGACTGAAGCAAACACAGCAATGAGATAATTCAAGGTCAGTGTAAGACTGAGCTGCCAGTGTAGTGGTTAGGTGTTAAGCCACGTCTGGCTCTGACAGCAGAGGAATCCAGCAGCTCACCAATATCCTAAGCCCTTGACATGGCAAGGAGTGCACTAGGATAAATATGTCCACATGAGTCCACAGCGCAACTTTGCTTATTTGGCAGCCATTAATTAGCACCAACACTTTCAGCCATAAATTGTTCTCACTTTCCTACTCTGTGAGTCTTTTCTCAAGCAAAAAGTTGTCCATGCACTAGCTCCTTGTAGTAGTGGGACTGTACATGAGGGTCTTCAGTGGCCCAACTGCATCATATGGCTTGTATTATGTCTTTCTCACTGTCACAGGATTTATTTAAAAGACACAAATGAGTGTTTATATTTCCACAGGTCTTCCACTGGAGCTCCCATTCTTTCTTCTCTCCCCTGCACATTATCTTCAAAGCATGGTATATGTAATAATCAGGAGTGATCAGGGCTACTCAGCAAGGATTTACAATGCAGAAATCATGCTTGACCAACCTCATTGCCTTCTACAAAGAGGTAACTACCTTGGTGGATGAGGGAAGAGCAACGGATGTTACTGACCGCAACTAGTAAAGCCTTTGTCACTGTCTCCCATAACATCACCATAAAGAAGATAACAAAGTATGGGTTGGATAAATGGACAGTAAAATGGATTAAAAACTGGTTGAACCACCAGACCCAGAGAGTTGTGACCTTGACACAAAGTCAAGTTGGACAGAAGTTACCAGGGGTGTACCCCAGGGCTCAATTCCTGGGGCCAATACTGTCTAACATCGTCATTAATGACCTGAATTATGGGACAGAGTGCACCTTCAGCAAGTTCACAGATGATACAAAACGGGGAGGAGTGCCTGGTACACCAGATGGTCATGCTTGATTCAACCAGCTGGAGAACTGGGCAGTCAGGAATCTCTTGAAGTTTAACAAGGGGAAATGCCACATCCTGTATCTAGGGAGGAATGACCCCACGTACCAGCACACTGGGGGATGACTGGCTGTAAAACAGCTTTGCTGAGAAGGACCTTGAGGTTCTGGTGGACAAGAAGTTGTCCACAAGCCAGCAATGTACCCTGGCAGAAAGGTCAAAAGTATGCATTAGGCAAAGTATTTCCAGCAGATCAAAGGAGGTGACCCTTCATCTCTACTCAGCATTGGTCAGGCCACACCTGGACCACTGTGCCCAATACTGGGGTCCCCAGTGCAAAAGACACATGGAGTTACTGGAGCAAATGCAGCACAAGGCCGCAAAGATAATTAAGGGATTGGAGCATCTCTCATATCAGGAGAGACTGAGGGAGCTGGGACTGTTCAGCTGCGAGAGGAGAAGGCTCGGGGGGGATCTTATCTCAAGATTAGACTAGATTTCAAGATCTGTCTCCAACCTCAACAATTCTGTGACTCTGTGATAACACATGACACAAGAACAGCATTGATCTTTGAAGGCCAAGAACATCCAAAATACAACATTGCTCATTAGTCTATTAATTGCTCATTAGCATAGTTCTCATTGACATATTAAAGCATGTATGTTTTTAGACTGTGTTTTCAGCTGCAGGCAATTTAACACACTATAATTTAATAATTATAATTGGAAGTGCAGCAGTGATCAGATCCGAGAAGCATTTTGGCTGCAGACTCCCAAATTTTCAGGAAGTTCCAGCGCAGATCTGCACCTAGCACCTGGTTCCTGTCTGTGTAATGGGCAGAACCAGCATTTCTTATCTGAACAGCCACCTGTTATTTCAAGACAACCCAAACCCCACAGCTTTGGAGACATTCTTGTTTAGATTCAGACTCAAGTTTTTTTAGCCAAGGTCAAGACTGTAGCTGTAAAATTTTCTACCTGCTCCACTCTATCCTGCACCTCTAACTGTAAGAAAAATGTAGATTTTAAAATGTTTTAAAATAAAACATTTTAAAAGAAAAGGGGGCATTGAATTAGAGCTGAAGAAGACAAGAATAAAAAGGGTTTTAAACAGATTTGATTTTCTTTTTTTGGCAAGTTTTTCAAATAGCTTTTGATGACACATATTGCTAAAATGGAGCCAGAAACAAACTATTTACAACAAATTGTTTTCCAATAAGTAAAAATCCAATTATTTTTATTTAAAGGAATATTTTTTTAATTAACAGTTTAAAATACTTTGGGGATTTTTCTTTAAATGAAATAAGCAATCTCAGTCTGCAGAGGAGTGCTCTCCCAAGGTGATGGCCCTTCTCTGTCTGAAGAACCACACACAAGAAGAGAAATCCTCAGTCCCAGATCTTCAATGAGAATTACATTCAGCAGGAGGGTCTAACTTCACAAGCTGAGAATGTGCTTGCTTGACACCTTTTCCAACAAGCGTGAGCTCCATCACATCTAAATGTGTATTATTACAATAATACAATTGCCCTGATAGAGTGTAAATTCAGACTAATTTTTCTCACTTTGTTTTCTGTTGGGGAATTCTGGTGACACTTATTTTTCTGCAGTTGCCTATGTTCATTCCCATATCACTGGAGTTTTCTTAAACCACAGCTAGTCTGCACCTAAGTCCTGACCCAGATATTTTTAAAAGATCTCCCCTAAAAGAAGAAAGCCTCACTCCAATAGCATTAGCAGTGGATATTGTCTGCCTGGACTAGCAGTGGATATTGTCTACTTGGACTTCAGTAAGGCCTTTGACACTGTCTCCCATAAGATTTTCGTAGACAAGCTGTTGATGTATGGGCTGGATAAACAACTGCAATGTGGGTTGAAAACTGGCTGAGTGGCTAGGACCAGAGGTTGGTGATCAGTGGCATGAAGTTTAGTTGGAGGCCAGTAACTAGCAGTTGTACCCCAGGGGTCAATACTGAGTCCAGTCCTGTTTAATGTCTTCATTAACGACTGGGATGATGGGGTAGAGCGTACCCTTAGTAAGTTTGCAGGCAACACTAACCTGGGAGGTGTGGCTGATATGCCAGAGGGTTATGCTGCCATCCAGAAGAACCTCAGTGGGCTGGAGGAATGGGCCAACAGGACCCTCATGAAGTTCAACAAGGGGAAGTACAAAATCCTGCACCTGGGGAGGACCAACCCCATGCATCAATATCTGCTGGAGGTCATCCAGCTGGAAAGCAGTGTGGTGATAAAGGACTCGAGGATCATGGTGAACAACAAGTTGAACATGAGCCAGAAATGCGCTCTTGCAGCCAAGAAGGCTCATGGTATCCTGGGCTGCATTAGACGAAGTATTGCCAGCAGGTCAAGAGAGGTGATCCTTCCCCTTTAGTCAGTGCTGGTGAGGCCAAACCTGTAGTACTGTGTCCAGTCCTTAGTGCAGACAGCCAGACCTACTCTACTATGTGGGATGGTACTTGGCCATGTGGTCCTCATCTCTGACTGCTCCCCCACCAGCACATTTTCATGCATTTTGTCCCATCTAGTTTAAAAGATACTGTGTGCTGAGCCTATTACCATTTCTTCTTCACAACTGTGTGGATATATGCAAATATTTTGGCACCTTACATGCTCCCTACCTTTAATAAAGATACCCCTGTACTTTTTTTTGCCTTTTACAAAATACTGCTAGCCCATGTTGGGAGGATTACAGTAACCTGCATGATCATGGAGCTCTTGCTGTCTTCTTCACCCCTTTTTCCTTGTGTCAGTTTGGCTCAGGAGGGGTTCACTTCAAGAGAGACTTTCAGCAGTGCTGGTGATGGAGAGGCTGTATGAAGGTGCAGTCTCCCATCCTCACTTAAAGTGCGGGCTACGTGTCAGGTATAGGCTCCTTGTCCTCCTGCAACCCCTGGCGCTGGCACAAATTGTGCAGCAGGCTGCTGTGTCTGTCTTGGAGGTTGGTTTGCTTTTGTGTTGAAATTTCATGAAGCCTTAATAAGTTTCACTCATAACTTTCCAGCCAAAACTTCACTGCCGTTGACCCTGAAAAAATGAATATATAAACAAAAGTCTGAGGAACAAATGCAGCTGAGCTGAACCAATTTACTGATTAGGACTATAATGGCTTAATGAGTAAAGCATGTACCTTCTGAATCTCTCGCTTTGGCTTACTTGTGGTGACGGGGAAGAAATAAAGACCAACTCAACATAGGAAGTCAGCGGAGAAGATCAACCTGATGTTGGCTATTGGCAACTTTTGTTACCTCAAGGAAGAAAAAATGACATCTGACAAGATTTTTTATGAGAACTGCTAGCACCTTCTCCCTATGAGCAGTTTTATCACATTCTGAAAAGAAGGTATTGGGAAAATACTGTACCAGAGAAATGATAAATGTTTGTAAAAAATGTGTCCTCCATCAGAGTTTGACAAGTCCTGAAAACACTGAGCTAAGGTACATCATGCAATAGGTAGCCAGGCATAAAACCAAATGGAAAACGTTACACAAGTTTGGTTCACAGGTCAACAATACCTCCGTACAACCTCATCTAACAGACAAATAAGGAAAACACAATATTTAAATAATAGCATGGTGCCATTGTATTCCCTTCCTGACACTCAAAACTTGGCCCCAGATTAGCTGTGGGTTTCACTGGCTATTAAGAATGTGTCTGAGAAACCTGGCTTGAGTCTTGGGCTTTTAACTAAACAGCCGGTGTCCTTTATATAGTTATTTGTTCCCAGTGCCCCCAATTTAACAGCCAGATTCAACGTAGCTATCTCCTCAGCTGCCAGAGGTGTTGGTGGTTGCTCATCCCTATTCACTGTTCTGTTTCTTGCAAGCAGGGAATTCTCCTCTGGGGATGAATCTCATCAGCCTTGAAGGGAGTCTTGCAAAAACAGGAATGCTGTAAGTTAAGATAGGATGTGTTTGGAGGGATAGAGATATTTAGAAAAGAAGTGGCAATGCGCTGGGGAAAAGGAAGACATATTTTAAATGCTTCAGGGATATCCAGGCTCAGCCCCTGAAGTCTGTATTTATTAATCCATTGTGATTTTCCAGAATGATTGAATGTGACTTTAATAATATGGATTCTGCTTTTAAAGCCCAGCTGGCATAAATCACTGATCTGCATTGTCTGCAATATATATGCCACATTTTATTACCTAGGTTCATGGCTGACACTTAATTTAATGCTCACTCTTTCATGTAATATATTCCAAGATATGCATCACTTCACAGTTCTGCACCACGGTGCTCAAAACCGCCTATGGTATTGATCTATATGATGATTAAATCTCAGCGTTTTTTAAGAAACTGGGCTTTCAGAGCACTAGATGGTGCTAGAGAATGCTCTTAGCCAGCTCGGGGTCCACGTCCCTGTAAATTCTCTCTATGTACCATTTATTTTTGTAGGATATAACAGCATAATCTGCATCAAGCATCTATATTCTCAGCAGTGTTTCAGATGGGCTGCTGACACTGCCCATCACTCTTCCTCGTCGGGCGATGAGAAGTTGTTTGTTATTGCCAGAAGCAAGCTGTCAAACCCATGAGTCAGGCTCCTCAGATCATGAGACTGCCTTCAAAAACAGGGGAGATATATATATATTTTTTTAAAAGTGTACTTTTTATTTGCACTCTGGTTCCTAAGATTTAAGAGTATTATGATGCTATTTATGTGCTTCCTAGGAAAGTGTGGCACTAAAAGCATCTATGCTCAGGGTCAGGCACGGATCTGAGCAACAAGGTTCAAACCACAGTTCAGACCTGACCTGGGGGTGTTTGCAAGTATGGTTTTGACCCATCCAAAGTAAAGAAACCACCCTTGGAAACCACCAGATGAAAAATACAATTAGGAAACAGAGTAGGGAGTTGTACAGTTCTGAGTCTGCTAACAACTACAGTAATTTTTTGGCTGGACCACACGCTGGGAGAGGAAGGTTTGGGGGAGACCAGAGCAGCCTGCACCCATCAAGAGGTTTTCTCATGTCATTGAGGGCAGAGGGCTACATCTTTAGCTGGTCCCAGTAGGGTAAGGGTGGGTATGTGTCCTGTGATGTACAGAAAGGGAAAGGGAGGTTGTATTGTCTTTACCAACACAGAGGTGGGCTGCACTTCTCCATCTCACAGATGGCCCTGGCATCAACATCAATTGGCCGTTTTGTCACCAGCAGCTTGCGCCACACAAGGTTTCACTTGCAGAGAAACCCAAGTGTCAGTTCTTCTTCTCCTGCCAGGTGCACCAAGAACATGGGATGTCTCAGGGAACAAAGGCACACAGATATTGGCAGCATAAGGGGAAAATGGGGCATTTTTCCCTCCCTGACAGCTCAGCCGTGAGGCTGCACACTGCAGGCTGTACAAGACCCAGGTGCTTATAGAAAGGCCATATATATTTTGCAAACAGGTGCCAGATCAACAACATTTTCACGGCATTGGCGCCGTGAGAGATGCTCCCCAGCTGTGCCTACCCGGGGGGCCGGCGTGGCGCAGACAGGCACGTGGGACGACACACAGGCGGCCGCCAAGCCGCAGACAGCAACTGCTGCCCGACAGCTGGAGCGGCCGCAGCCGGTGGGTTATAGGGCTGCCTTGGGTTAGCCCCGTGGGCGCAGTTGGCAGCGAGCACCCCTCCTCCTCCTGCCTGTGGGGCAGCTGTGATCAGCGCTGCAAGGGCTTGGACTCGTCCCGCCCTGCACAGCATGGGCTGGAGCCTCCTCCAGCTGCAGGTCTCTCAACCCACCAGGCTTCAGGCTCAGCCTATGGACCCATCCAAACCACAGCTCCCATATACGCGGGCAAGTCAGATCAGGTGTGATGGGGCCAAGCATCTCCTGCGGCTGGTTCCTCCTACACATGGTGTGGCTACCACACGTTCATGCAACAGCCAGCAGCATGGATGGAAACACCGGGATGCAGTCACTGACCATGCCATGCTTCATCCCACCAGGAGTACCAATGAAGAGCAGTGTAGAATAAAACCCATGGTTTGGACAAGATGGAAATCCAGACAGATGTTATGGACCCTGCACTTACATGCCTCTGATATCATGGACTGAAAGCAATCGCTTCTTGTGGCTTATTTAACCTTGGTTTTGTTGGTGATATATGATCCCATCCTGCTCCAGCTTGATGATGGCATTTAAAACAGGTGGAAAAAGTTTGATGAATTCAGATATGACATCATGGAATTACAACCTCATCACCAGAACAAGCAATCAGATAACAGCTAAATAATGCCATTTCCAGGGAAATGGCATTTATTTCTGCTGCATTTTTAGCACCGTTAAGATATTGGAATGGACACAGTGAGATCACGTTATGCCCACAGTTTAAGACTTTTTGAAAGATCAGTGGAAACGATCTCATCGTTTTTCTTTTAGCTGAAATTGAATTAATTATTTGTATGAATTTAAATGTATCCTTGAAGCGTTCACAGAGGGTGAAACTGCAAACCAAGAGGGAAATCCCACCACTGTGCTGGTTGTCCCAGCTAAGGAACGTGCTTAAAGTCTTTGCACGACCCGAGAAACTCACCATGGTGCCTCATCTCTGTCTCATTTTATATCACCCACAGCCTTCTAACATCACACAGAGCGGGAAATTTGCTTTTAATTGATTGTTAGCCTACCAGCGTCCCTCTGTGTGCCTTCTATTTACATTAGCAGTCTGAAAGAGCAAAGTATTCCCCTTCAGGTTTCGTTCTGCTGGAGAAATGGGTTTGCTGTCATCACTCCTCATAAGCGCAGCCTGAGACCCGCTTTCCTAAATCTCTCCCTTCCACCATTTGTCTTTACTACCTCATAGCTGTCAGTTTTTCTTCTAGCTCCTGCTATGAAAGGAGCACAGGGTCCTTTCAGCCAAAAATCACTCAATAATCCACAAGGAGGGGAGGAGGGGAGCAATTATTGATCTTCAAAGGGACAACTTCCCTGGGATGGTATCCTTGATTGAGGGTTGCAATCCCCAGATTAAAAATCACTGGTAATCCCACTCAAAAATAAATTTAAGAAAATTATAAGTGATCATTTATTCCTGCATCACCAACGTTCTCAAATCCTCCTGCACAAAGAAACCTCTTCTCTCCTGAAATAATTTGGTATGTGGAAAAGCCCTAAAGCAGCTCTCGGTTCTCTCATTGCAACAGCCATATTAAGTAAAGATTGACAATGCTCCATGACTCCCTTATCCAACAAAATTTTCTTTAGGTAAGTTATTTCATCCTTGCTGCCTCAGTTTCTCCATCTGTAAAATGGACATAGTGGTAGCTGCTGGTTTGACAGTCCAAGAGGTTGTCCAAGGCAGAACTGTGTTTTCTATGAGCTGGTTGGTTTTCTTTGCCCAGCTGAACGGGTACTCAAACACAGAGAGAAAGTCAGGTGAGAAACATACCCACGAATCTAGGAGAAGTAGAGAGCCCAAATTACTACAGCGAGAGCCCTCGTTGGACCACCCCATAAGAAAACAAAAAGCCATGATCAGGCTCTTTCTTGTACGATTGACAGATGATTTAATAGATAAATATATTTATTTTCCCCAAAGAAAGAAACCTTATGCAGAAAAGCCTACTATATTTTAATGTCACTGCAACTTTCACTTGGGCCAGAAAAGTCTAAACATTTCTTTCCAACGCTTGGCTTCCCACAGGTTTGGGTTTTTTTCAGATAGTGAAAATTCAGACAAATGTGTCAAATATCACAGGATTTCAAAATGAAAGAGGATGTCCATCAAGACAAGAGGAGGCGCCTTCCTTTACTCTGTTCAAGCTTCTTGGCATCCTGCTGGGTAATTTACCCCCATTTTTGGGATGCAGGATGAATCCTAGGAAGATTTGAAGAGGGAAGGAGGCTGAATTCTCACTTTTACATGAAGCCCTGGGTAAGAACAGTCCATCAGATGTGGGACTGGTGCACTACACAATTAGATATAATCAATAAAAAACCAGCACTCTGTGGTCCAAGCAGGAGCTGGTGGGCACTGGTGGTGGTCCGGACCATCACCCACCTGGGTGCTGCTGGGTGCCATCACCCATCTACCTGCCAGGCAGCGAGGATGCTGGTGGTGCCGTCCGGCTGCGAATCCATGCCCTTTTCGGGGGGAGCCCCCCTGCTGCCATACATCATCCCAGCTGGCCCAGCAGCAACCCTAACCTGGGTCTGTCCGTCAGGGCGGCCAGCGCGGAGCCAGGCTGTCCCCTCGCTCCCCTCCCGCCACCCCCTCGCCGGCCGCGAGGACTTTGTGTCCTAAAAGCTCATTCTTTCCATAGCGTAAAAAATAAACCAGCATGTGCTCCTCTCCAACGCTGCCCGTCTCCGCAACGGCCCCGGGTGGGTTGTTGTTGTCGTTCGACTCCATCTCTCCTTAAATAACAGAATTACAGCGGGTCTAATCCTGCAAAGTGCTGAGTAACAGCTCGTTCCCAATAAATTAAGCAGGCACTCAGCGCCGCAGCCTGATATTTGTATCCATGTCCTCCCGGATTATCGGTCTCTCCTCCTCGCTCTCTCCCTGGCCCCTCGGGGAGCAATTATCTGTGAATGAGAACAGAATAACTCTTTTAGCAGAAGGTTTCCACACTCTCGCACAAGGAGAGCTCTGAATGGATTTATCATGCTCGCTAAAAAGAGAGGTGGAAAAAAAAATTCCCCCCCTTCCCTCTCTTTTTTTATTTTAAGGAGAAATCCCTGAAGCGGGAGCCGTTCCCCAGTGGCTCCACGCACCACGAAAAAAAAAAGAAAAAAAAAAAGAAAAAAAATGGATATAGTAAAACTTTTTAAGGGAGGCATGAATCGGTTCTTCAGAAAAACAAGGCAGCAGTGCCAACTGGAAATGTTTGCTTTGGGGGTGAGTTAGATGGCTGGCGTCAGCCAGGGCTAAAGACATGCCAGCGGAATGCAATATTGGGGAAGCAGCAGGTCACTCAATCACTGGCAATTTGCCCAGGAGCAACTGGATGCCTTCAGATTTTTTTTTCCTTGTGTGTGTATGTTGCTTTTTTTTTTTTTT
>VXBL01001075.1:1516669-1536209 GCA_013400195.1 Aramus guarauna
TTTTTCCTTTTTTTTTTTTTTTTTTTTTTTTTCCCCAGGCAAACAGAGCCCCAGCAGTTCTGGAGCCGGGGAGCTGCAAAATGGTATTTCTGAAAGGCACGTTCCTGTAGGAATAACCCCGCGGTCTGCTCGGCCGCGCAGCGGTGACATCTGGCAGAAGAAGTTGCGTTTCGATGGACAAGGCTGAATCCTGCCTGCTGCTGCCTCCACGCACAGGGCAGAAGATGCAGCACCATGTGCCAGGTCTGCTGGGGGAGTGGGCAGCCCCAGGGAAGGGATGGGGCAGGCAGTGCCCATGCCTCCAAAAATATCCTCCCGCAAGCAAGAGTATTTTTTCCTCCAGTAAAAAGTATCAAACACTTTTGTTTATGGTTTTGGGAGGCAATAGGAATTTTTTTTCAAGGTTAATTTGCTTACAGGAGTGGAGAAAGTAGGTAAAAGACAACACGAAAAATTTCCCCTAATGAAAAATATCCATTAACTCTCCACAGCACTGGAGGAGGCAAAGATCCAACCAGCATCTTTGTCTGCACATCTGTAGTTTTTCATCACTTTATCATTTGTGCAGAGTGCCAGGCTTCACGCACAGCCCAAATAACCCAGGGATGGAGGGTGTCCCAGCAGGGACAGCTCTGAGCAAGCTGGTGGCCTGACTCACAGCAACCACCATCGTTAGGGATTTGCCCTTTTTGCTAACGAGGGAAAACGGTGTTCGGCCAGCAGCTGAATGCAGCACAGTCACCAGCACATGATGTGCTGATGTCGACCATGGCACTTCTCCAGAGGTAAAAAGGAGCATCCTTTTGGATGCCTTGTCCACCCATATGGGTAAAACCCGATGTGTGAGAGGGAGGGGAGCTCTCACGGAAGCCAACCAAGCAACCGAGCTATACCTGTGACTCCAAAACTGCAGGGTTCCAGACCATTCAGAAGCATTTTCACAGTTAAACGCTGCATCGTGACACCCATCACCAGCACCCACCCCCCTTCCCCTGCAACATCACTGCTCCATGGGGCAAAGCCACCCAAGGAGACTGCTGTAGGCAAAGCTGATCAATCCATGAAGAAATTGGAGAGAAACTATAGATCTTTGGAGGCAGATCCCAGCTATGACCAGCAGGTAAGGATCCCTTAAGGAGGGGTTTCCTAAGCGAGGTCTGTACCTGTGCTCTGCTGCTGTCCCCCAACCTGGCAGCTGCCCTTGCTCTGCCATGTCATGGTGCCCAGTGATGCAGCCACCAGCCCACTCAAGTTCAAAGACCATCAGGCTCACGAGTCACTGAAATGCAGCTTTTTTCCCTGCTTCTGGCTTTCAGAGCCATTGCTCCAGCAAAGGTGATGTAAAGATGATTTTAGCTCAATCACTCTTGTCTTTCCATCAACTCCTTTCTTTTTACATTTTCCTTCTGGTTTTGGATCTTGATCCAGCTACAGGGAAGAATGGACCAAAATGCACTCAGCATCCCAGCTGTCCATCATTTTCCTTTTCTGTGTCTCTTTTCATCATAAAAGATTCATACTTGGAACAAGACCTTGTCATTAAATCACTGGACAAGGGCTTTAGTTAAAACGGATTGCATTCCCAAATCAGTCACCAGTTTCTTGTGTGTTCTTGAAAAGAATCCCCCTACCCCAGATCCCTCTACTGTAAGATGGATATTGCAACCTGCTCTTTTCCTTGCTCTGCTTTTTTTGGTCTGAAGGGTGGAAAGAGACTGACTCTTGCAAAGTGCATGCACGGCAAAACAGTGAAAATTACTTGGTTTTACTGTAAAGTATCTTTAACCATTATTTAATAAAATACCCAAGTTCCTGACTGTCTTGGGGGGAAAAAACATTTCCCCAACTTCTTTTCTAGATGATTAATCCTTGTAAGAAGGATCACATCGATGTGCCCATAAAACCGTTGTAGATACTGTAGTAGTCCATTCATCCATGACACCTAATCGCCTGCCCACAAGCACCTCCTTCTTCTGAGGAACACTTTCAGTGTGGTTCAAGGGGAGCACTGGTGAGTAGCAAGGAAAGAAAGTGTGGACACGCTTGATCACCCCGAAGGATAAATGTCGCAGTGAGGTCTCCCACCCGAGCCCGTGCTCCAGGGCTGCAGCACAAGACAGGGCGGCCACTGGAGATGGGCATGACCCTTCCCTGCTCCTGCCTCAGTGCTGCTGTGTAACTTGGGGAAATAGGCTTTGCTTCCCGTACCTCAGTTTCCCCATCTGGAACATGGAAATAATGATCTTGGCTTCTTTTTAAAGCTCTTTGAGATGAACAGCCCTTTTAAAGAGGTAAGTAGTATTATAAGCAACGGACTCTCACGTCTGCCAAGAACCAAAAGTGATATGAGGGTGATGAAATTCAGGCCACCTCATCAGCAAAGTATGTTGTCCTGGCCTTCAAGACAAGGTTAGGGCTCTTGGAGAGAGCCTGTTCCTTTTTGGGACAGAAAGGAGTGGGACACAGACCCAGCACATGCTTTCCTATTCTTAGTAATTTGTATCCATGTATTGCCGCAGATGTATACAGCCCTCAAAAACCCAACCAAGCAAGCGCGTAGCCTAAAGCCATCTAACCCAGGAGCTCACCCATGCAATAAGGGCTGATTAGAAGTTGCCAAATTATTTCCTCATGACGGCTCAAGCAGGATGGATGCAACCAGCCCTTAACAAGCCCCAGCATCTCCATAAGCCTTTCAGTATGACTGGAGGGGGACAAGAGCAGGCAGAGGGACCTGCCTGAGGATCAAAGCTGGAGAGCATGGCATCTCCAGAGGACCAGGTGGGAGAGGATGGTGACGCACATTTTGGCTGGGGGAAGGAAGCTGGAAGGAGGTGAGATGCAGGCACTGGTGAGGACCTCACAGATGAGGCTGGAGGCACGACCGAGAGCTGCTTTGCACAGTAGGGCCAAATCCATCCCTGGCACAGCTCCGGTCCGGCCGCCTCTCTGTGTTTGTGTAAGGATCCAGCTCTGTCCGTGTCAGGAGGCACCGGCTGTGCAGGGCTGGCATGCCATCCCGGAGGCCCAGACGCGAGGACAGCACCAGATGCCGGGCATATTTTTTCAGCTGCGCGGGCTGCAGGGAGTCACACGGGGCTCGACGTGCACCTGCGTGACCCTGAGCCGCCCAGCTATTAACAGCCGGCGACAGCGCTCTGATGCCGTATCGCTGACTGCTCTGTTCCCGAGCGGGGTGATAAATCAGCCTCCACACTGACAACCCCGGGGCTCTTCTGCAGCCGGGATTGATGCAAACGCCAATGCACCTCATACTCACTCCAGGGCAGGATTCGGCCGTGTGCAGCTCCACTGCATCCTGCCACCCCGGGTCGTTGCTCATGGGACACTTAGTGCTCCTGGTGCTCTTGGACCAGCCTCTTGAGTCAAGGGGACTCTGAGGGTCTCCTGATGCAGTTAATGAATGTTTGGGATAGTACAAGTGAGATGGGACCAGCACAGATTTCTGGGAGAGGAGCTAACCTGGGGAGGACTAACGTTAGCTATGAAGTTGCTGGGGTGGGTCTGAGGACATATAAAGCACCCAGAGGCAAACGTTGCAGCTGACGCTGGGTATCAGGGGGTTAAAAACTTCTCAGACATGGGGGATAGCATCTGAAGGGGTCAGGGAAGGAGGAACTGATGGAGAAAGCTGCATTTACATCTGTCCTCACTCCCTCTTCACCAACCTAATCGCCAGCCCTGCGCAATACTTGCACATCCGGAGGAAAAGTCCTGCCATGTCCAGCGCCTTTGCAAGAAATACGCAGTGGGCGACAGCCTTCACATCCTCTCTTTTCTTCCACTGCTGACCCAAAATAAACACAATCTGACTAATTAACAGAGCTAGTTAGCATCAGGATGAAATGTCCAACATGGACCGCAGACGCTTGGGAAATAGATTTTGGTGCCTTGGGACACAGAAAAATCATTTCCCAGGCATCATGTGCACAGCACAGCCGGGTCTGTGACTTTTCCTCTTTTTCCTCTTCAGTTCTTGGTTCTAGCACAAAGATGATTTTTAATGCCAAATCATTGTGCTTCTTCCCTCTTTATTTCAGGCCGCAGGCTCACCACATTCTGGACTGGTTGCAACCCATCTGGTTTCACTAATACTTCTAATATAATATTTATAACTAGCTAAGGGCTGATCATATGACGGGTGTAATCAATAAGTCATGTGCCAATTGTGGTTATTCTACACCTCGAGCCATTTTTCTGTATTTTGGTGTCCATAGCCTGCTGGGTTATTTGTATGTTTTGTCGCTCTTGTTCTTTTCCACCTTTGCAGCCTGGCCTTAAAGAAGGCTGTCTTGAGTCTCAGTAATTGAGAAAAAAAAGAAACATCACTTTGTTTCCACCCAAAAAAGGAAATGAGATGAGAGAATCAACCAAAGGCTCTGCTTGCCAGATACCACTTGCCACCATCTTTGGCTTTGCTGAAGGAATTTGCGCTTAGGAAAGTTGTTCAATCTAAACAAAATCATCTTCTCAACAAGTTCCTCCTTTTGCACTGCCAGAAGGATCACCCAACAGAAACCAAAACCAGGTCTGACAGTTTTAGTTCACCCGTAGCCAGCTGTGGCAGCCCAACTTCATATTCAATGGACACAGGACATTTCCTGGCAGACCATCAGGTGCCAGGGAGCAAAGATCCCCTATATTAAAGGAGGAGTTCCTGTAGTATGCCAATATCTCCTTCTTGTTCTTTCTGCCCCTCTCACCCTATGTGGCTAGGCTGAGCTTAGAGGGGGAGAAATCTCTTGGTAGATGCTCAGATACAGCAATAGGTGTTCTCGGCTCCTCTGGAAAGGTACTTTATCAAATATCTTCAAGAAACTTTGTTTGAGACATGACTGAGGAAAAAAACCCAACAAGTTCTATCTTATTTTTGAAAGGAGTGAATAGGCTTGGTGCAAAACCACTGGAGTGGCACCAGGCTAGGATTTGGCCCTGTGTAGCTACACGGAGGTAGAAGGAGAGTGAATTCTCCCTTTCCACGGGTGCTTATAGCTGGCCACAGCCTGTAAAAGCAGATGATTTAATGATTCATTCTGGCAAGCAGGGAAGGATGACTTCAGGTCTGAGCTTCCCACATCACTTCTACCAGTTCCCCCCAGAGAGCCAGCACGTCGGTGGCCAAGACGATTGCACACCGCAGAGCCAAGCGGTGCTGCCCTCTCAGCCTCTGGAGCAGGAGCATGAAGGAGGGTCCCTCTGCAACACGTGGGAATTCAGCAGCAAAACAGAGGCTGTGTGGCAGCCTCAGGAGCACAAATTAAACAACTCCTTTTTATCCTGAAGCTTTCAGTGACAACAACCACCTTGTGAGTCAGTTTATTCAGAATGGCTCTGCACTAACGGGATTAACAAGCTCTTCACTGCTTGGATCGCTTCACAGTGGGAAGATCCAAAATCAACTGATGGAAAAAAGGATAATTCCTTCTGCGGAGAGAGCAAGATTGTTTGTGGAACCTAATGATCAAACAATGACTCTGAGTGCTACAAGTCATCCATGCATGGAGACACGTACCCAAAGTCTGCTGGGCACTGGGCAGGATGATGCAGGCTCACAGTGTCATTGCATGGTTGGGACACCATGCCCTACACTTGTGTGCAGCTCTGTGGGATGGTCAGTGTTGGAAGGTAGGAGAGGTGACAGGGGAAAGGAGCAGTCATTCTCTCAGGCACTTCTCAATTGCTAAACCTCCAGGCTGGAGGTTCAGCTCCATTCAGGAGCACATATTACTTGAAGGAACTTAAAGTCCTGAAATGCCCCAGCACTGCTTCTACTGAGCAGGGACAAATAACATATCCACATCCACCCATATAAGAGGATGTGCAAAACACTTCTTTGCAGAACTGGGTTTCTTCTTCCCCACAGATGCTGCATGGCCTTGTACCTTGCACAACCCCTTCTCTCCAAGGAGAAAGATACTTTCAAATTCCTCCAGTATTCCAACCTTGCCAAACTAATTTTCTGGTTCATCCAGTTCTCATGGGATTTGTCACTGAAGAGAATGAATTGGATGAGCATCAGCACCAGCAGGCACCTAGCATTTGTGACAGACAGAACAGCAAGGCAGACTGTGGAGACCTATCAAGTCTCCACTGTCACGCATGGGAATCACTCAACTGGTCTTTTTTCCTGCTTGAGCTGTATCTCAACCATTTGCCACATAGCACAAATCAACCCAGGGCCCTGCCTGCTCAAGGCATCCTGATCTGTGGTTCACATGTCAGCTTGGTACACATGGTCAGAGATGGGCAGGACACCTGAAATCTACGTTGATGTGAATGAGCGATCATGCCAGCACCAGGCATGAAAAGCAGCTATGCTCAGCAGACCAGGGAGGTGACAACCACATGGTCATGGAAAGGGTTGTGGCTGTCACCTGAGGCAACATGGTAGATTCCTTTCCCATTCATGCAACCTGGTATTTTTGGTCCACTTTTTTAGGAAAAAGAAACACTCAAAGAACCTTCATGAGTGCAAATGTTTTGCACTAAAGGCATTCATGCATTTAATGTGTGTGCATAATTTCAACTCTCAGAAGTTTCAAGACCCTTTCAGAAATTGTTACTAGAAGTTTCATACATGACCTGCTTTCCTTTAGTCTCTCCCATGCCAGGGAGTGAAGCCATGCAACGGGCATGAGTCAAACCTATCCAACCAGGACCCTAGTAAGGGTTTCCAGTGTTCACACGGAGCTTGACACTGCAAAACTACATTTTTCAGGCTTTTCTTCATCTGGAAGAGTGAATGGACTACAGCTGGTCTAAAAATGGAGTTTTCTTCTTATCTCACAAAAATTCTAACTTTTACTAAAAAAAAAAAAAATAGAAACAGCTGAAAATAAACTTTCTGCTTTTAGTTGAAAAGCTTCAGTAAACATCTGAAATTTCATGCTGAAAACAGACACTTCTCCAAAAAAGTTGCTTAATCCATAATGGCATTTTCTATCAGAAAACATTTGAGAGGTAAACATTCTGGAACAGCCCTGGAAACGCTCTTTTGCCTAGGTCAGTTCAGTGCCCATTAGCCATTTTAAACATCAGTTGCAACACTGTCATACGGACCTTTAAAAAGAGAAATCTTTTTACCCTCCCTTCTGGGTAAGCTCAGCAATAGATACTCGTAATGGCTCTATAGCTTTCCTCCTGTCCCATTTCCACCTTGACTATGACCAGGTTTAATAGTTATCAAGATATGTACCTGCAGATTTGAAAGCGAATGAGTCTCTCAGGAATTTATCAAGGGCTCTGAATGTCATTAGGAGCAATCAGTAGCAGGAAAATGGCTGTAATTAGGGTGAATGCTAAAATTAAGGGCCTCAACGTCTTGTTTGATTGTGCATCATGTTTGGCTCTGCTAAAAGGTGGGTGGAAAACACAAGAATAAAAATGTCCACATGAAAACTGGACTCAGGTCCACACCGCATATTTCAATAGGCTCCTGTTTCAGAGTCGCTAAGGTTAGCTTTCCGATCAACTCAGCCTGGTATCACAAAGAGAAACATTATCGGCTCTTTCTGTTGTGTTAATATCCAATTTATTTTTCAGCAGTGCAATTTCCTGCCTGCTCTTTGAACAGCTATCAAAGGACAAGACACCAGATCATGGCAGACATTCTTCTAGTGGTGACATCTGCTAAACTAGTCAGTCTGTTCCTATACAGCCCACTCGATGCATCCTAAAATATTTTATAAGCCATCAGTGGAACAGAGAATGGTAATGTGGGTCCCTGACCTTTATTTGAGCCACCTTGATGTTCAGTGCAGATGGCGAATCACACTTCAGTAGCCAGAATTTCTGGGTCCATTCGGCTTAGCGTTTCTGTGTTACCTCCAAACCCAATAAATTTCACTTAACACCATCTGGCACTTCATATCCTTCACTGTTTTTCATCTGAGAGCACTGGCAAATCCAAAAGCCTCTGAAAACCAATGGAAAGATGGTTTTGGATCACACCTAAAAGTGCAAGACTTTATGTAGCCACATGCTTTCTACAGCTTTGCTGGAAGATGCTTCTCCTTTGAACAGGCACTCAACTAGCAGTTAACACATTCCAAGAAAACATCTGAACACCTAGGTAAAGGTTGGTCTAATTACATTCAGAGAAGCTAAGAAATATCACTAATAAGATATTATCCAAACTCTTACATGTTAGCTCCATTGCTAATTTTGCTTTGGGCAACACCACTGATACCATGAATATCAATGTGTTTCACAAACACAGTCAAGCACGGACTACTCACAACTAATTTTCAGAGGTATTCATAGGACCTACAGTCTCTGTGTCGCTGTGTCTCCTCTGCTCTCTGGCAATATCCCAAAACATTTTCCATACCTGTGCTGACTTCTGCCTGAATTTTGTTTTCTGTAGCCAGAAAAAAACAGCAATGAAATGTGCCCAAGTACCTGAGAATTTTCTTGTAGGTTTGACTAGAGTCATTATTCAAGAAGTCCTTCTCATTGCTCTCTGCTCCTCACCATCTTTCTGGGTTGTGGTTGTATCTCCTGAGCATGACCTCATGAGCCCTGGTCCCTGACCCACATCTGCTTTGACCTCACTCCCATTCTGTCTAGTCCTTGTTCGGGATCTTCTCCTGTGTCACTGCTCTTCCTAATCCTCCACTTAATGCCAGGGTAAGCTTTTATTTTCTTCTTGAAAGAGTTCCTAGATATATTTTGGCCAAATTTCTGGCCTTTCATCTCACTTATCTGGACCTCTCTATTCTTCAAATTCACATCCATTGACCACAGTTGTCCTCAGTCACTTTTTTTGAGCCCTGATCACCTTGCTGAGACCTCTTAACAACCAGGGAGCTGGTTAAAGGGCATGGCTGACTAGCAACATCATTGACTGTTCAATAACCAGCATGCATGGTTATCTTTTCTTCCAGATACGGATTGAACTGAGAATCTGTGAGGCTGATGGTACAGCAGGCTGGAGGAAGAAAGGCGTCTTGCTCAAACTTACACCCAAGACCACTCGAGAACAGCAGTGAAGACTCCAGCTACTTGCATAGTGATAAATAAAACAAGTAAAGGTCATTTTCTAGCTACGATATCAATTGTTATAGCATAATATGGGTCTGGATGGCTAAACGCTCCTCCACCCTCACCTAAGGGAAAAAGAAAGAAAGGAAAAACCCCATGTCAGCCACAGGTGGTTTGCCCATTGGGAATCATCCCTATCCCAGGATATCCCCAAAGTGTGCCCGGGCATTGAGAAAACTCATTTGGCCCAGACCAAACCTATCCAATGGAGCGCACTTGTGATTTAACAGTATGGACAACAGCTCTGTCCTCTGATGTGGTGTGCACCTCTAGGTGCAGACTGGAGGATGGCCCTGGTTTGGCAGTCTCTCTGCCCTCCTGAGAAAAGCTTCCATGGTGGGGAAGAAAGACCTGGCTGGTGCATTGACACAGTCCTGCTACAACTGTCTTCACCAGGCAGATGGGACAGGAGTGAATTCAACCACACTAACAAACCAATCCATCTTCAGCCAGCTGAGAGACCATCACTCCTATGACTAGCCAAGGGAGAAAGTGCCAAACCACAGACACGGCAATTGAAAATTCATCTCTTTGCACCATCCCCATGTCACCCAGGTGGATGGATGTGTCCAATTCTCATCACTGAACAACTCACATCCAAGATAGCAGGATACCCAAACCCAACCCTGAAGGCAAACTCTCACTCTAAGGCAGCTTCATATCTGAAAATGGATCAACAAATTTTGGCCAAAGCCCAGCTCTTCAGCAGCCCCAACATTCTGGGCTGTATAGAGAGACTTTGAAGTCTGTATCACAAGTTGACTGCTGTAGTTCAGCCCATCACTAATTTCTTTTTCCCTATTTCTTTTTCCTACACTGTTCACCAGGACCCCAATCAGTGCAGAAGTATGAAGTTCACAGACCAAACTGTCAGAAAGTTGATAATGCCCACAGAGTATTCATTTATGTGCTGTGAAACATGTTAGGAGTCCAAAGTTGAGAAATTGTATTGCAGAACTGGCTTGAATCTTGGCAGTGGTCATATTTTATATCATATTAAACCTTGGAAGACATTTACTGACTAGTACTAAACCAAGTCCTGCAGTAAACTGATGTATAGGTTACCAGTCACATCTTTCATACGTTAAGTAATGGAGCTTTTCTCTACTTGTAGGATGCTGACAGGCAGTAACACAAAACTGAAGAGTTGCACTGAAAGGAAGTTAGAAGGGAAAGCTAGGAGTCAAATGATTTCAGGACTCTGAGTTTATTTAAACAGTACATTTGCAATTCTAAACATTAACAGAATGAAAACCAGAATAAAATCTATTAGAAGGAATATATGGGCATGAAGTTCAAAAAAGGAATATAGAAAAAAGACGCCCATAGGTAAGCCAATGTTAAAAATTAATATCAATCTATTAAAAAACATTCTGAAGAGAAATTTCCTGAAGCTCTGAAAGCTAATAATAAAAACTGCTCCAAATACTTCCAAAGCAAGTAGTTTGCCAGACAGCTGGTCAGACTAATAGATGATCAATATGTGATAGATGAGCACTCAAGACACATTATGTCATGATAGCAAAGTTAAATAAATACTGAGGACGCGTCCCACACTACAGCTTTTCCTTACTGGGAGCACGTCAAGAAATACCTCAGATTGAAGCGTCAATAGAAAAGATTTTCAAACAAACTGATAAAGTGAATAAGACAAATCTGCAAGACCAGATGGTATTCACGCAAGAGCTCTATGGAAATCCAAAGAGGAAATTGCTGAACGGTTATTCGTGCTGCAGAGCCAACCTGCTGTTTAAATCAGCCTATGTCAAAAGAACAGAAGCAGTAAACGTGATGCAAAATGAAATAGCAGTTTCCAGAGACGGCTCACTGAAGAAATAAATACAGACAAGTGTGATTCTGTATAAGGCAAACTGATAAATATTCTAAAAAACAAAATTAGACAAATCAGGGAGCAAGGTGTAATGGGGAAGAGCATCTATAGGTGGAAGTCATGTCTCACAAATCATGTTCTTTGACAGTGTCACTGAGTTTGGGGGGATGGTGATCTGAGTAAAATGGTTCACTTGGTTTTCCAAATGTGGGAACCTATGAAAAAATCAAGCTGTTCTTGAACAAGGGAGAAGGTCCTCTTGTGACTCAACAACTGGTTTAAGCTAGGAGACCAAACAAGGAATAAATGACCAGGTTTCATAACAAAAGGAGCCAATCTAAAGGACTGGATGAGGTCTTATGCTGCTAGGACCTCTGGTGCTCAACACACAGATTTATTCTAGAAAAGGCATAAGAAGTATAAAGCAGGGTGATGACTTTTTCTGGCAGTACTAAACCATCAAAAATAGTCCAAAATAAAGCTCTGAGCAAAGAAATTCAGAAAGACTTCCAATACTAAGTGACTGAGCAATAAAATGGAAGACAACATTCAGAGTATTATAAGTAATGAGAAAAAAGCAATCCTAAGGATACATGCACTATAACGAGTGCTGAGTGAGCTACTACTGTTGGGAATAAGATCCTGGAGCTACTGTGGATGTTTTTCTAAAAATGAGAACTTAGTGCTCTATAGGGATTAAAAAGGGAAAGAGAAAATTAAAAACTAGTAGGAAAATACTTCAGAGCAATATAAAGAACTTTTGAACAGAGCTCCAGTGCACCAATCTCATATAGGATAGAACAGAACTACAAAAGACAGGAAAGGGCAACATGACGCTGGAGACAGGGAACAGTTTCCAGACAAGAAGAACCAAAAGAGGCTAAACTCCTTCATCTTGGGTGAAAAGAAGACAAAGGGGATCTGCGGGAGGTCTATGGAGTCATGATTTGCATGGAGAAGATGAACAGGAAATAATTGTGCAGCATTTCTCAGAACGTCAAGGGTCAGAGACTAACTAATGAAATGATCAGGCTGTGGGTTTAAAACAAACAGAAAGGACTTTTTCTCTCACAGACAAGTTATGGAACTTATTATCATGGACAGAAATAAGTACGAATGAGGTTAAAATAGTGATGGTGGCTACCTCCAGCAGGGCTATTAAACACCATAGTCCAAACTCAACTTTTACTTCAGGAGTTCCCTTAGCTGTTGCCTGCCAGAAGCTGGGATGATGTACCATGGGTAAGACCACTCTTGAGCTCAGTCTGCTTCTTACTTCTTTTTTTTTTTTTNTCGTTTTTTTTTTTTTTTTTTTTTTTTTTTTTTTTTTTTAAGTTTCTTATAGTCTTTCTACTTTATAACTCCAAGACACTATGACTCTGGACTCCCATGTCCTTATTCACTAACATGCCTCTAAAGTAATGTATCCCAATGTGAAGTTCAAACTTAACCAGAAACAAGTTGCTACATGACATTTTGTGGGGAAAAAAACCTCAAGCTGCACTATTGATATACTGTAATAATAAATTCAGGCCTTCCAATGAATGATTAATAGAAGAAAATAATAAACTTCAGCACGTGATAAGATGTTCTTCATGAAGATGAGCCTCCCTGGGAATCCTCCATGTTCTCAAAACCTCGATTTCTGCACCATCCTGGTGACTGCCCACCGGAGATGTGGGTACTTAGCTCATGTAAATGAAGCTCTCGGTGGTAGCAGTTTTCACCACTAAAAGTTTTTTACACCTGGAGCATCTGACTAGAGAGTTTATAATAAATGTGCCTCTAATTGCACTCTCTTTACTGTAACCACTAAGAGTCAATGTGAATTCTTGAGACCTTGCAAACCACATTCAACAGCCACCATTAAAAAAAATCTGGCAAAAAACATGCTTGCTTTGCCCTCACCCACAAAAGTAAACTTCCATGCAAAATACATAGATTTGAACTAAAAAAGAGACTGTCCTGTACCTATGTTCTATTTAAGATCCACTGTCCTTTTTCTAGACAAAAAGAATATTAAGTGAAAGATTTTAGCATCCTCACACCTCATCCTTTTTTTTTTTTTTTTTCTTTTCTGCCACAATTTCTCTACAGAGATGTTTAATATTCTGGTTTTGTCATGGCATTTGTCACTAAGCATACACTGTCACTGAAGACAGCTTTATCCAAGGTCATCTCAGCCTCATGTCCATCTGCATTTCAGAGTTGGCCAAGAGCTTCAGAGTGAACCAAGTGGTGCAGGAACAGGGCAGGGTTTGAGGTTGACCAGAACTATCAGCTGATGGGGGGGACAGCTGTAAAGGAACAAGCTTGCTCTCACTGTCCAGAGAGAAGAAGCAATGCTGGAGGGAGATAGGCTGAGAGAGCGGACCTGAAAGTCCAAAAAGAAAATCAGCAAAGCCCAAAGGATTCTTAATGCTCATGGGGAAACTGAGGCAGAGAGAAGCCTGAGGCTGCTTGCATGGGCCTGTGTATCTCTTGTCTAGATGTAAAGAGTGATTGTTTAAAAAGCCTAGAAAATGCTATCCACTTCGGCTCTCACCGCCTTGATGGGTTAAAGGAGGAAGAGTTTGAGCTAAAGCTAATACGGTGCATCTTGTTGGTGCTGTAGGGCACAGGGACCACAGTGAGAAGGTGGGTTGTGGCAAGGAAGGACACGATATTGCTGCTTGCCAGGTTCCACAGGACACCAGGACCACTACGGGGAACAACCCGCAAGAGAAGTTTTGGCAGAGCTGGGGCTGTACCTCGTGCCCATCTCCACACTCAACCCCTCTCCTGACCACATGAACAACCTCCCAGCCTCAGACAGGTCCTAAACAAACAAATGGGAGGATTTTTACTGGTTTCAATGATGGATGAGGTCAGATCGGGCTGAAGCCAGACCAGCTGCCAGTGCAACTGTGCATAAATCAGTGGATTGGCTCACAGATGGAGTAAGAGTTGAGGTTTTTGCAGGTCCTTACCCAGCTATTCAGCCTCCCATACATCTCACATCCCTGCAATGCAGGAGCCTGTATCTGCTCTCGTTGAAGTCAGTGGAAGAGTTGTCCTTGGCTTTGATGGCTCCAGGTTGCTCTATAAGCTGCTATGGTGTGGCTAAAGCCTCCTGGCAGGTTAGTGGAGACACGTCTCTCATCTTGCCTTAGCAGGAAGGAGGCGTTGAGGCATTGGTCTGCGTAACGTAGTGCTTCCACTGGGGCTGGGTGAGAACTTCAGGCTTTTTTAAATTTTAAATGAAAATGTTTTTTATAAAATTGAGCTTCTCAATCTGTAGCGGAGTGCATACAAACCGATCTGCAAGACTGCCAAGCACCCAAGTGGCTTCCACCAAGATGTACCCTGATGTTTCAGAAAGTCAGATGCCTGCTTGGGATTCAAAGTTATTAAGGCCAGAGGGATCCTGCATGAGTATTTAGTCCAGCTTTCCACATAAAATAAATTCACACAATAAGTCCTGCATCAACTCTACAGCTTAAACCATAGCACCTAGTTTTAAAAGATGTCCAGTCTTTATTTATACACTTCAACCAGTGTAGAGTCCATTATTCTTGTAGGTAATATATTGCAAGCTTTGTTGTGTTCAGCATAACTACATAGCTCTTATCACAAGCCTCATTTGCTCTGCCTCTGGAAATCATTGCACTGCTTTCTGATAGACTGGAAAGCTACTGGGCAGCAGCAATGTCCTGCTCATGGAGATGTCAGTGGGCCACAAGCATCTCACCCTTTGCTCTTTGCCGAGATACACTGACGAAACATATTTTTCAGACCTTGGATCACTATTACAGCCCCTCTTTAAACTGAGGAGAGGAGAGGAGAGGAGAGGAGAGGAGAATTAAATGTCATCATTTAGTCTAAGAGAATAAAATTAAGCTGCAGACTGTCATAAGCACTTTTCCCTCTGAGTACTTATTGACTGTCATGTAAAAAACAAGTATTTAAAAAGAAATACAATTTTAAGTCAATGACAGATATGACTCCAATGTACATTGGGTGTGAATAATTCTCATTTCTTACCTCATTTCACTATCCACTATCCTTTCTCAGTTTTCTATTATCCAAGAGGACTATCCTATAATCCTGCCCATGCACATTTGCCAAGTCTCCAAATAGCTTTAAAAACCCCCACTGATGAGAGACCACCAACTTTACGGTTTCTTGCAACTCCCACTGTACATTTTATGGGTATTTAGCAATGCTACAGGGTTTTCCTAACGCTGAAGAAATTTCTCTTCTCCTCACTAATAATAGACATGTGTTTCAGCAGCCTTCTCTCACTTTTTTTCTCCTCTCCTGCCTATATTCTCAAATTGCTGATTTTTAAGATGTATTTTTCATAGAACTATAAAAACAGTGGATTTTTTTTCTTTTCTTTCCTTTTTTTTTTTTCCTTTTTTTTTTTTTTTCCAGATTGGGGACTGGACAAACTTTTAGCCAGCCAAGCCTTTTTTCTTTATTTCTTTTTTTGTTGTTTAAATACTTCATAATAAAAGAATGTGCTCCTGATGGAATTTTTATTGGGAAAAAAAAAAAGAAAGAAAAGTTCTCCTATTCTCCTTTCTTGCATCTTACATACTTCAAAACACATACTGAAATTCTGTAACCTCTCAAGAAAGAGGGCTGCTCAAAATGCTGTCAAACTATTAATGATAATGTCACAGTACATGGCACATATTTAAACGTCAAAGGGAGAAGGATTAAGGCTGCATCTCAATCTCGCTTTGATGACTCAACTTTACATTGAAATACTCAGCATGCCAACTGCAATCAGACTTCTGTTTTTGCTCTTCAACAGCATTTTAAAATAATTCCTCTTGCCTAAGGAGGATATTGGAAAGCGTACATGAGAGTAGACGTTCCTTTTTAGCAAGTGCAGTGCTGTTTTTTCAAAGGCTTTGGAAGTGTGTTCTGGTTTTCAGAAAGTACAAAGCTGTCACCAGCTGAATCCCCTTTCAGAAATGTTCGGGATCTGTCCTGGGGAAGATGTCCTGTCCTTTGGGCTCTGTTTTGGAAATATTTCCCTGGCACCCACCACCTGCAGCAGGTCTGTCTCCCATCACCTATCCTGGGCGCTGAAGACAAGTCTTTCAAACACCCCAAACTGCACCTACTGCTAAATTTTGCCACTTAGCCACTAGATTCTTTCCATTTCCTTTTTCTTTCTATTTATCCATCATTTAAAAAACTATATTATCTGAAGACACATTCTAGGGTTTCACAGTCATTTCTTTCAACCACATCAATTTTTAGCAGAACAGAGAGCTGCCTGACGAGATGTTTCACCCACTGGCAGGAGGCAGAGCCCAGTTTAGGGCACGGTAGTGTCAGGGAGAGCTTGACCCCATACTGGATGGGGTTAATCCATGACACAGTAACGCCATGCCAGAGGGTGCTGGGATGAGAGGTCAACACTTCTCCAGGTACTGTCTGCTCAGATTTTTTACCAAGGACCCTTATGTCCTTCACAGGGGACTGGCAAAGGGTTTATTTCCTTATTTATTTACCCTTGAAGGCAGAGGTTGCATGGCAAGCCTCTTGGTCGGTGATTACACTGACGCTATTTTCTTGGTGGGTCGCAGAGGAGAGATCCCTTTCCCATCTCACCAGTGTGCAGCCATGGCCACACCACCACGCTACAAAATGCCAGACATATAAAACAGGACAGGGCTGGGATAGCTTTGCTCACTTTGAGCAGAGGACCCCAGAGCGGGCAAAGGGAGGCAATGGGAGTACGGCAAGGGAAAGGATGAAGGGCAATGGGATCCAACAGTGGCACCAGACCACCAGCTTGGCTCTGCCATAGATGAAAAGTCCCCCTGTGTGTGCCTACACCCTGGACTACCTGCCTTACCCGTATCTGTGTCTACCTGCCTCACAGGACACTGCAGGACTGCTAAAACAATGCAACTCTGAGTGCAGACAAGGCTGGCATTAAGTGGTCTCCAGAAAGGAAAGGTCAGAAGTTTTGCTACAACTCATAACCATGGTCCTGTTACTCTGCACTTCTCCCACACAAGCAGGCAATTCCCTCCACCTATGATTCACCTCACACCATCATTTTGGTGTGTAGGTACCATGCAGCAGAATGAACTGATGCATCCACGTGGAACAGAGCAGCCAGCACCACCCAGAGATTTTCTGGCATTCGATCCCAAAAGCTGTGTTGCTCCGGTGGCATGACACGAGGCTACGCTGCCCCTAGCCCAAATACCGAAGCCAGCGTGGCCCCACTGCTTTGATTTCCAGAGGCAAGGTGGTCTCTGTGAGCTCAGGCATCGCTGCCCATCTCCAGTGCACGTGGAAAGCATGCCAACAGCTCTGGGGCTACCACGGCTTGTGCTGAGGGGCAGGGTTTAGTCTGCAGGAAACTCATCCTTGCTTCATTTTAAGAGTAACTTTCAGCTAAATAACATAAACTGTCAGAAGAGGCTGCATGGACCCTTTCATTGCAGTCTAAATCCTTCTCCCTTCAGTTTAGTCTCAAGCAAACTTCAGTTTCAACAACCTTTAAGGTAAACAGGAGCAACCCAACTGGATGACATGAAGAGTGTCTGCGTGTAGGTTGCAACGCTTTAATTGATGAAGCGAAAGCAGGTTAATGCACGGGGCGCAGGTTTGTATGCACACGGCGTCTGCGCTCCGCGGTTGGCAGCTGTCGCTGCTGTAACCTCTGCGAACAGAGCACAGACAGGGACGAGCTATATGCACCACACGGTGCGTCACCCTGAGGGACAAGGACCATCGTGACCCAGCCCTGATTGGGGCCTCCCCAGCTCTCTTGTGATACCCATAACCACAAGGATACTAAAATGAGAGAGGGGGAAGGTCTGACAGGCAGTTATGTGACTAGGGACACTCAGGTTTAGGTTTCTTCTTGGAAGCACTCCGTAATGCAGCTACCGCCAAGGGAGCAGCTATATAACCAGCACCCAGAAAATACATGCGCCTTAAGGGTGAGACGTGAAAAACAAATGGTGTAAATGGCTGCAGATTCCTTTGGTTTTAATGGGCTTCGTCTATTTACCCCTCACATGGATTTGGTCCATGGAGTCAAGCTGGAACAGCAGGGGGGTTTTAGGTAGGCAGAATTTAATGGTTGAGACTGAAATTTGGCCAAGATCTTGGGTTTAATCCTCTTTCTCTTGTGAGAAAGGCCACCAAATGTTTAATGTAGGCTTCCACTAAAAGATAGATCCTGCTGAAGAGACTGGTGCTACTGCCACTCACTGGGACATTTGGGAGAAACCAGGTCAACCAAAAATCCCTTTGTTGGCTCTCATCTTTAAGAGTTAGAGGAACTTGGAGAAGAAAGATGGAGAAAATGGTCATCAGGGCATGCCCTGGCATTAATAGCAATAACTCACAGGATCTAGCTCAGGATATCAGAGCAGTTCGCCAGCACCACCACAAGGCAGGGGGGTGATGTTACCCACACTGGGAAGTCAGGCACTTCTGAGTTCAGTTGACTCACCTTAAGTCCTTCTGCAAAAGAAAATCAAACTGCAGTGACAGCTGGGGCGGGGGATTTAACGGAGGAGGCAGTTACAGATATGGTGCTGAACCAGGACTCAGCACATCTTCTCTAGTACTACCTCCAGTACCTCTAGTTTCTCCACTTGGAGATACCCTAGCTGTTTCTGCGCTGGGGCAGCCTGGCCACAGTAGCACAAAGCAGAGGACACTAGCCACCAGGCACAGCTTGTCTTGCTTCGTGGACCTCAGCTAGGTCAATAGAAACTCCCTTTGCTCGCCCTACGTGGTGCTGATGGCGGCTAGGTTGACATGCCATGGGAGGAGGAAGAGGGTTAGGAAGCAACATCCCTTTCTATGTAGTGAATTCAAGCATCTCACAACTTACATCCCATTGATTCTCAACATGACTTAATGTCTAAGGGGTTTAGGTGACTTGAAAACAGAAGCCAGGTGCCTAAACAACAGAGATACTTTTAAAAATGACAGAGGTCCTCCTGAGGTCCCTTCTGCTCTGAAGTCTCCTACAGTCTTGTGAAATGCAGTTTATTCCCAGCTGTGCCACAGCTCTGACTGTGACCTTAGGCAAATCCTTGCACCTCTCCATCCCTCCCTGCCGCTCTCCCACCCTGCTCTGCAGAGACCCCTGCCCCGCTGCTCTGGGGCTGCTCCCCTCCGGTGGCTGGGCTAAGGGGACTAAAGGGGTTTCGGGTGCCAGCAGAAGGCAGCCCATGGCTGGAAGCAATTACCCACGCGTCCGGGCTCCCTTGTTAGCTCTGTGAAAAACAGGGCAGCCCTTTGCTGTGGAATAATTCTTCCAAGCGGATACGAAGCCGGTAGCAGAGCAACAACCGAAGGCTTCAGGGAGCCGTGAAAGGCGAAGCGGCGACAGGAGGGATATCTGCGAGGTGGCAGAGCTTCCCGGGCTTCCTCGGCTCCCCATCCCGCCGGGGTGCTCTCAGCACTCCCGGGCACATTTAGGAGAGCAACGTGAAGTCAGGCACCCCCCACCTCGCAGAGAAGGATCTTGATGAGGGAAATGAGTGATAAAAGGGGAAAAGGGGGATGAAGAGGGGCTGGAGAACAAACGAAATCACAGATTTCCCTGGGGAGGCAAGAAGGGGGCTGGGGGAAAAAAGCGCACACGGCGGGTCGCGGCGAGTCTCCGGG
>VXBL01001075.1:1536865-1605204 GCA_013400195.1 Aramus guarauna
ACTGCTCTCCCTTTCGCAGCCGCCCGAGGGGTGCTGATGGGTGCGCGGGGAGAGCGCCCGGCTCAGCCCTGCGCCTCAGGCCGGGGGAGGTTAAAGGCAGGAGCCGGGAGTGGACGCCTGACAGAAGGGGAAGTCGGTTCAAAATGCCTGGAAGTACCAACCCTAGAACTGTGCTAACAATTAAGATAAATAAATAAGGGCTTTTAATTTGCTTGCAGTTAGAAACTTTTGGACTTTTTTTTTCCTCTCCCGGAGAGAGAATGGCATGGAGGGGGAAAAAAAATGAAACAAAACCAAGAAAGCCCTCCGAGTGAAAACACAGGGTGGAGAGAGGCGTTTGGCCAAGCTGCGAGCTGCGGTGATGCTCCTCTACCAAGAGCAGATACGCTCGCTAGCTCTCCTGCCGGGGTGGGCAGCCCCAAAGGGGTCACTGGGAATGTGGGCAGCAACACGCTCCCGTTGACTTTTGCGCAGGCTGCCCTGACCCCTCAGGGCCCTGGGGGTTACCGCAGCCACCTCTGAAGCTTTACATGTGCCCCGTGTCTGCAAGGCATAGACGACTTAAGTTGTGGTCCCCTGCCAGGTTATTTCCCATGATTTTTACTGTAGTGTGTGCTTGAAGTGTGCATGGTGCCTGGCTTCCTTGTTGAGAGGTCTTGAAAATCCTCATGGTCGTCTGTGAAGGATAATAGATGTGTTCTCACTGGCAGGGTGGAGCCTCTGAAAGGTAAATGAAGTTTTGTACAAAATCTCTCTCTCACCTCCCCAACATGTGGAAAGTGAGGAGAGATCCAGAGAAGCTGCAAGGTTCTTGTATCTTCCCCGCAAGGATAAATCAGTGCCCTGGTCCCTGTACTCAGCCCCGTACCCCTCTCTGTGTGTCGGCACCCTGTAACAGCTCACCGATAGACAAAGGTGTGCTGTCACACTGTGCAAACCCAGCCGTCCCGGCTTTTCTGCCTTTCCAGTAAATGCTGACGGGACTGTTCCAGGTGTGTAGGAAGGAGGAGATGCACAGGGCTTGGAGGGCTCCGACCTGCAGATGAGTCTGGTCATGAGATGCTGTCCCAGGATGGCCCCTCCGGCCCGGTGGGAGCAGCACACTCTGCTTGCGGGGAGACTCACACACCCAGGATTTGACTACCATCTTTCAGACTTTACTTATCCAAGCTGCTCCCCGAGGGTGCTCAAGTTAGAACTCAATCTTGTTCCTGCATAGAGCAGCTCTGCTTGTTCCCACCTCCTGCGCTCTCTCGCTGTGATGCCTCCAGCCCTTCTCAGTGACCACTGTGTGTTGGGTAGCTGCACTCCAAGAATTAATCCTTCCCCATTATCCACTTCTGCAAACAGACTTCCAGCCCCATCCTCGGTAGGAAGCGTGAGCTGACAGTGGGGCTGTATGTCAGGAGAGAATCGCTGATGAGCGTCTAAACTAGAGCGTTTTTAATCACCGCGCGGTGGTGGGATCTGACAGCTTCTGTTATAATACAGTAATCCAGAGTGTGCTGGATGCTGTCCCTCCAGTGCTGAGAGGCCACCCATTGTAAATGCAAACTCCACACTTGATATATTTTGTTTCTATAAGCTGCTTCCCTATCTCGGTTGTTTGGGGGCTGTGTGTAACACGCTTGGAAGTGTCAGTCTAATTCTCCGTGGACAGACATCTACACCACCAAAACCGCAAGGGGAAGTAGCACTGATTTCCCAAATCACTGGCAATCTTGTTCTAGGCTGAGCCTCAAGCAGAAGTCAGGCAAGCAACAAATTAAAGCCGCACTCTTTTGGGAAATGAGCAACTCTTGAAAAGCCTCAGATTCCTGGCCTTGGCCCTGTCTCCATAAATCATTTCAGCCCTGGACTCAGCTGGGAGCCCAAAGAGCCGGGAGAACAAGTTGCTGTCCTCTCTTCCCATGAAAGCTGGTCTCTAGGGTCAGCACAGGAACATACTGGTAGAGCTGTATTCGCTCCGCAGAGAGAAAGAAATCATTCTCTGGGAAATGTTTGCTGCGCGGTTTTCCTAGCAATTTGCTGAGGGGTGGGCTGGCTGTTCCGACCATCATTGGATGACATTTGGATTCATTTCTTGTTGGGCTGCCAACGGCGTGCTTGGTGCCGTACGTGACATCAGGTGACAGTCGGCTTCATTGCACATACGCGCGGTGCTGCCTTGTCACTCAAATCATTCACACCGGTGCCGGCGGCAAGGTTTTTGAGGAGCAGTTTGGATCAGAAGGGAGGACGTTGCTTTCTGTGACGTCCTGGTCCGCGGGGCTGGGAAGCGGGAGTACGGAGAGATGCGTTTGTAGAGGTAAATGCAGCAGGGAGGCTTTCTCTTGTCTCTTGTAAGCGCTGCCTTTTCACATCCCTGAGCATACAACGGGCTTCAGCCCCGTGCAGGAGGCAATCCCTGGGTGCCATCAGCCGCAGACCTCCGTTTACTTCTTCTTCCTCGGTTAGTCCTCCGTCTCTCCTTGTCATCACGTATCAGGCTCTTAAGCAGCTGGGAGGCTTTTCCTGAGGCACTGAAACCGATACCTCCCCACAGGCGGGCGGGCGAGGAGCACGGGAGAGTGCCGTGCTTGCCCACGGCCAGCCATGGCCCCGTGCTCCTTTGGGAAGGGGTCGGGTGCTGGATGTGGAGCTGCTGGAAGCAGGAGCCCTCCTCAGCCACCGGTACCCAGCACCCATGCAGGTGTCGTCCCCTTCCCCACCCTGTCTGGATGTGCGGGGCTGGAGATACCCATCCTCACTGGCATGCATGAGATAAAACCCCAGTGACTGCAGGATCAGGCCCACCACGGCCACACCATAGCGAGCCTGTCTGTGCTGGGTGAGGAGGAGGAGGAAGGGGAAGCATGCCTCCCTGCAGGACACCCTCCCTGTCTCGGCAGCCCACCCGAGGGCGAGCGACTGGCATGCAGCGTGCCGGGCAGATGGGCTGACAGCGGCGTCCCTGCGCTCAGCAGCTGTGTACATATGGCACACATGTTTCGGCTTGTGTCAGCTAACTCTCCAGATGGCAGGAAGGGGTTGCTTTTTTTTTTTTCTTCCCCCCCAAGTTCTTGGTGGAGGAAGAGCCAACCACAGTCGTTTCACGCAAGGAGAGGCTAATCCAGCCGTGTCCCTGAGCACTTAGCTGTCCCCGGCTCGCCTCCAAGGCCAGAGCCCCCTCAGAGGTGGGAGGTAGATGGGCAGCTGCCGGCTCCGGGAAGCTGCCTGCTCTTGGGAGAGACGTGTCATTGCCGTTGTGCTCGCTCCTTGGTGTCATGGCCACCGTGAACAAGGATCTTTCTCCCTCTCTCTCTATCGAGGTGATGCCTTCACCATAGAGCCATAACACTGAAGTAGGACTGAAGAGTAGATGCTCCTTCCCCCTAGTCTTAGCACTTGTGATCTTCAGCTACTCAGTCTGGAAGAGATTCCCCCCCCCCAGTCCCCCAAGCATCATTTGTCCAAGTGATCCTTCCACTGACAGTGGACTCCTGAGGCTAACAGCGTAGTTCCCTGTGGAAAACACTCACCTGCTCTAAAACTCTCTGAGATGGTGGAGATACTTCTGCTATACTTTGCTCTCCCTCTGCTGCTGCAGAACCCCCATAAGTGACAGAATGGGTTGTCATTTCCATCCTTTTTCTCTCCCTCTTCCTGCCATTGTGGGTGGTCAACAAGCCCAAACATCTCTGATGCAGACAGAGACGCAGCACGGAGTTCACAAGAACCCGAGGGCATCTCCTCCTCCATCTGAAGTGCCCCTGTGCTGGTAGATGTTCCAGTTTATGAAGCAGTGCGATTGTTTGGAGGAAGCAAGATGTGACAACACCACATCTTCAGAGCAACTGCTGTCCAGGCCAGGCCACGGTTACCAGCAACACCAGCTCTTTTTTGTCTGTAAATTCCTTTTGGCAGCAAGAGTCCAAGCACATCCCAAGTGTGAAACTGAACCATCTTAACATTCATTACAGCATGGACTTAGGCACCAGGTTTGCTCCTGGAGGCCTTGGCCAGGAGGAGATAGTACTCTCCACCATTAGGCTGCAGCGGGCACCCAAGCAAACCAACTCCCACCAGTACATTGCACTCGCAGGAGTTGCGATCGAGCTTCTCAGCTGTGCTGACAGACCCTAAGGTGGCAGCAAACTCTCCCTTGATGGACGGAGACAACCACAGCAGCCTTCCTGATCTGGAGCCTGCCTAGGCTTGCACATCTGGTTTCTCTCTGGAGCACTGCTGTCCAGCTCCTCCTCAAGAAAGCAACGCATCGAGCCACAGCGAGCTAGAGTCTGCGCCGGGAGCACATGTGTCCACAGACATTTATTTTCCCTTGAAGTATATTGGCGTTTTTCTAAATCTTTTCACCACTGCATTACCAGAGCGCTCTCTGCCTTAGCAGCTGACAGCCTCGCTCTCTGCACTCATGTGGGTTCTGGAGATATTTTAGGGTTTTATAGGGCTTTTTAGCTGCTGGAGTGGAGGTTTTTTTCCCCCCACTAAGATCCTTTCACTTTTTGCTGCCGGCATGCACGTGGCTGCTGTGGCTTGTTGTTAAATCAGTGCAGGGAAGACCCCGCTCGCTCCCGTCGGGCACGTGGTGGGACATCAGGAGCGGCAGCCTCTAGGCCGTGGGGAGGAGGTTGCCTTGCTGTGGGGTGGCATGGGGGCAAGCTGTCTGCAGGGGTGTGAAGGGACAAGCCAGGCACTAAATGCAGGCAGGACCTGTGGCTTGAGCAGCGCCTTAGCCACAAGCTGGTGGAGGCTGAGGCTATTCTGGGGATGCATCATTACGTGCTCGCCCTATTTGTGTGTCATCCCAAAGGCGGCTGTGGTTTGTCACCTCTGCAGGCGGGACACCGTATGCGACCAGCGTCGCTGGCATGTCCCTACTGCGTGGTGAGGAGGCTTTCCTCCATCACCTGCTGACATCTCCCAGCCCTAGTCCCAGTGATTCATCCCCCCATGATCCCACCAACAGGAAACCCTAAGATGCCTTAAAACCCAGCTCTTGAAGACAAACTGCCCATTGAGCTCCCTGGGGAAGACAGCCAGGCGGGAAGGTTTGGCCCTGCTGCACGGTGGCAGTTGAAGAGATGCTGATGGGCTTCAGGAGAGCTGGAGCATCTTCCACGTGTTGCTTACAACGTGCGGTGCCACCACTGCGTGTTGTCGTTGAACAGCATAGCGTTAACCGGCCCATCTCAGTGGTTTCAACCAGTCGGGAGTGACGCTTGCAGTTATTTAGAGCCTGGTTGGGGCAGAGCGGGACGGCACTGTGGTTTAACAGCTAAAGAAGATGACAAAATACTGGCCTGAAGCAACGCAAGGAGAGAGAAAATAAGGGAGAAACCAGACAAAAGGACAAAAATCCTGAAAACAATGACTGTGTGTCACCAAGAACAGGGCTTGTTTGCTCCCTTGGCTGCTAACTGATTTTATCCTCTGCTACAAATCCCGCTCCTGTCGGGAGGTATTTGCTCTGCCTGCTGCAGCCACACGGAGTTAACCTCTGTGTTTTCTTATGGCTCCCGCTGAATCGGAGGAAAGAGTCTGCTTTTCTCCGTTGGGCTTTGAATCCAGCCTCTGCTCCCTGCCTTAATCTGCTCTCAAATTCCTCTCCGAGCTGCAGTCCCCATGGTGGGGAGGTGGGACACTTTATGGTACCTTGCAGCAGAGCTCCCCCCAGGGTCTTTGTTCCCAACCTTCATCTCCTTCAGTCCATGCCACGTGTGTTCACAATGTGATATATCCCACCCCGGTCACAGTTTGCACTGTCACCCGTGCCAAGCAGGGATGCAGGGATGCCAGCAGAGTCATGCATGTGCTGCAGGATTGTGCTCCTCACAGCTGGCCGCAGGCTCAGGGCAGCTCCTGGGTCTAAGCAGTGATGGCGATGGACTGGAAAGCCCTGTGGTGTCCAGAAGTGGCCGGTGACTAAAGAATCACCAAGGTCAAGTTGGGGCTGGTGTAATGCCGTTAGTTCTGGTGGAGCTTGTTCTGTTCCCCAGGTGAATTGGACCAATTGGACCTCCGAGATGGAGATGGCCACTACTAAAATGTCACCCAAAAAAGTGTTTTCCCACTATAATGCTTGAGGGTAGCCCCTTCTAGAGGAGATTTTCTGGGCCCAATGGCCCTGGGATTTCTCCTGTGATACCCCAGTAGTCCTCTGTGTAGTTATTATTTGGGGAAGTGGCTCAAAGCGCCTGCAATAAGGTAAGAGCTTTGCTATAGCCCAGCAGCGTGATATTTTTCATGCACGATACTGAGAATGTGTGTTGCATGCCCCGAGGATATGCGGGAGGCTTTGAGGGTGCAAAATGTCCAGGGATAGCGCAGGAGGACTGTCCAAAACGGGGTGGAGCCAAGCCTGGGGCAGCGTTAACCAGACTGCCGTTTGGAAGAGATCCCTGGGGTGAACTCACCCAGCACCACACCTAGGTTTTGTTTGGAGGAAGCCAATTCATTCGCTCCAAGGAGTGAACTCATGTTTTTGCAATGTGAGCGATGGGGGAGCCAGGAGCTGGGAGGGAACTGGGAGCCGGGTTATTTGACTGCTTGGACCCACCCGAGAGGCGAAGGCGCCTCAGTCAGGACTAGTGCTCCCGCCTGAGTGATGCTGCTTTTGTTCTTGCTGGCATTTTTAAGCTAGGTTTGGTCCCTGGCTGCACGCTTCGCTGCCTGTGGCGAGGCACGAATGAGGCTTTCTTTCAAAATGCTGCAATTGCTTTCCTAGCATGAGGCTGCCCGTTCCGCACCACCACGGCTTGGTGGCAGAGAAACAAGAACCTCCCATACCTACTGTATGAAATAGCTGCCCATCGCTGGCCAGAATAGAGCTCTGTGGAGCATCTGACACCGTGACAGCCACAGATGAGGCACTTCTCCAAAAGCACTCTCCTGAGAACCATGCCATCTACCCACAAAGCAGAACTTGGCCTTGCTGGGTTCAAACCTGTGCTGTGCTGCCCTGAAGGTTTGGTGTGGTGTAGTGAGCACTGGTGGCATGGAGGAACCATCGGTGGAAGCTGTCTGGTGCTCTGCCGTGGGAGGGAGGAGGGGTATTTAGAATCGAGGACCGCGCATCAGGCTCTGTTGCTGCATGTGGGAGTAGTCTTGCAGGCAGCAAAGCTGCCTGTCTGGTAGCTGCAAGTTGCTTGATGGCTCTGAACCACAGCGTGGTTCTCCTGGGTCCTAAGTTCAGGCACTCCATGAAAGCTGTCTGCTTTCATGGTGCGGTTCCTGCAATCGCCAAATCCACCCACTGATAACTGACTGCACTGGAGGGGGCTGGTAGGACTGTGAAAGGACCTCGCAGCCACGCTTGCAGGCTTTTCTGTCATATGACTGTATAAATCATCATCATCCCACCTGGGATGTTAGGAGGACTCAGGATACATGGCTGTCAAGAGCGTAGTAGGGAAGCCATGGCAACTCTGAACACACCAACTAGCTGGTCAACCAATGGGTGCCCCAAGAAGTAGGGGACTCGTATGTGTTCACCTCCCCGCTGGAGCAGAGTGGAAGGAAGAAGGCTGGCTCCAAACCCCTCCCAAACATGCTGCACAACATAATGCATCTTGAAAACAAGCGGTGATCTTCTAGACAAGGCCTTCTGCTTGTTAAGGCTGTTACTTGTACAATCACAGAATGGTTTGGGTTGAAAGGGACCATCTAGTCCAACCCCCTGCTATGGGCAGGGACGTTTCAAAAGCTGGAGAGGGACTGTTTACAAGGGCCTGTAAGGATAGGACAAGGGGTAATGGTCCTTAAGCTGAAGGATAGTAGGTTTAGATTAGATACTAGGAGGAAATTCTTCCCTGTGAGAGTGGTGACGCGCTGGAACAGTTGCCCAGAGAAGCTGTGGCTGCCCCTGGCTCCCTGGAAGTGTTCAAGGCCAGGTTGGATGGGGCTTTGGGCAACCTGGTCTAGTGGAGGGTGTCCCTGCCCATGGCAGGGGAATCCTAACTGGATGATCTTTAAGGCCCTTCCAACCCAAACCATTCTGTGATTCCATCATCTTTCACTAGATCAGGTTTCTCAAAACCCAGTCCAACCTGACCTTGAACACTTCCAGTGATGGAGAATCCGCAACTTCTCCTCTTCTCAATAGCTCCGCAGACACTAGCCCTGGAGATACTTTGGGACAGTGAGAAAGGCAGGAAAGAGTTTTGCTCTGCACTCAGGACCGACGAGCAAGGAGTACCAGTGGTCCTCCTGCCCCAACCTGCCAGCTTTCCCCAAAGATGTCTTAACCCTGGGAAACATCTGACTCACACCAGGGTGAAAGGATGATGTATGAAAGCCAGAACTATTAAGCACTGGACATTTATATGAACCTTCTGGAAATATTTTTGGCAGGAGGCGCAGCACAAACAATGAGACAGTGCAGTTGGATTGCGTGTTCAGACGCGGGGAAGAGGCAGCCAACTGCTTTCCCAGGGGGGTACCCTGATGTGTTTTAACTCCCAGCATAAAAATAAACCAGATGAATTAGCAGACAGGTAAAATCAGCAGCTTATTATGGCCTGTTGTGGAGGAGCTAGCTGTCAGGACGGCTTAGCTTACACTGCATCGCAAACACAGACGTTCCTCTGCCTCGGAGCCATCCCGTCTTCCCTCCTGTACACAGGGGGCCCAATTCTGCCCTGCATGACCCTCTTGTGGAGAGGATCTGAGCAAATCTGTGCTGCTAAGTCCCATTTCTAGCATGATAACATAGAGGTCTGGACCCCCAGCACCCAACGTCCGTCTTTCTTCCAGCATTTTCATGCAGCATAAAAGCAGAGTGGACATGGTTTTACAGGTGTTACCTGTACAGGTCCAGAGGACGTTTATAGAAATTGTATCTTATTGATAACAGAGCTACTCAGCTAGAAGCTCAATGGTGTGAACTGGCTTAATGCTCCTGAAATTCATGGGATACTCCTGGTTGTTCCCCACAGACCCATCATGGTGATCACATCCTGCACCCTCATATGGCAGGGGTGGTTATTGTACCCTCTCACCCATCTTTTTCTCTAGTTGTTCCCCAACCTCATCCCACAGTCTCCTGTCCTGTGCCCTGGGTGACAATCAACTCCAAGACCATTTCTTTGTTGGATGACAGTGACCCTCCGGGGAGATGCAGCAGAGTTCTGCCTTTCTCGAGGGGGCTGGCTGCATGCTGAGCACCGCTCTGGCACCCTTCCCACGGACTTCAAAGGGAGCATCTCTGGTCTTCCGAGGGCACTGCCTCTGAATCACAGACGTCAAGGATGGAAAAGACCTGTTAGGTCACATCCCGTCCTATCTTCCTGCCAAAGAAGGGCTCTTCTGCACAGGAACATGTCTCAAGAGCATGCATCTTGTGTTGCTTCAGCCCCTGCCAGCCTGGAGATCACTGATAAGCCCCCATGAGACTCTGCAGAGCCCTTCGCAGACACAACCGACAAACATCCTCTGGCTGAAGCTCTGGTTCCTGCTGGTCCCAGCCCACTGCCGTGCTGATCTCCCGAAGCCGAGGATGGTGCCAGTATCCTTTCCTTTCTAGCAGACAGCTGCATTCCTTCGGATCAGTGTGAAATTTCAGTTGCAGTTCCTTCCTAATTCCTTTTAATCATTGCAAATATTGCAGGCAAGATGGTGAGCTGCGCTGCCACCCGGCAGAAATCAGTGAGGTCAGATAAGGGAAATATTTTCATTAACCGCACAGGAACGTGAGCTCTCCCCTGGTTCCCCCTGGCTCTGAATGGACCTGCCTAGCTCCTGTCTTCACAGTTCTCCCACCAAAGCACTGACGTCTGTTCGGCTCAGGCGTGATGAGCAAGAAGGTGACAGAAGGAAAGGGCTTCATGCTCACCAAGCCTGCTTGCATTACCACCTGCCTGAAAACTTGTGTAGCACAGACCTCATTGGAGCTGGGAGGGTTACACCTACGTGGCCACACCAGCCACATCAAGCATTTTTCCCATTTCTAAGACATTCGCTCTGTTTTGGGTCAGATTTTCAAGATTTCTTGGCATCCAGGTGTGTCATTGTCACCCTTCACTCCTGCTTGTGCAAATCTGTCCCCTCTTCCCTGCTGGCTTTATGTTAAAGAAGGAATAAAACTGAAGTTCACTTTCCCCATGCACACATGCACACACACACAGACTGCTTGGGGAAGCTTTGGATCCGGATCTGAACTAAGTGGCTCATTCCTCTCTCAATTTCCCATGTTTAATTCAAAAGGAAACATTAAAATGGCAGGAGCTGAGCCAAGACAGGGAAGGTTCCTATAAAATAGTTATTCTAACACTGTTAGCATGGCAAAAACTCTTATCTCCTAATGTTGGTGCCCTGCACCCATCACAGTGGTATCTGAGCTGCTCAAGGTGAACCTCTTCCCGTGTACGTACGGGCCAGCTCCAGTTTGAACTTTGCTGCAGCGTGTGGGAAAAGCATTGTGTAATCCCAGATGAGGGTTTTGTCAACTGTGTTAGCATTGAGATCTTTCTTGGAATTTGTAGCAAACGTCCTACAAAACAGTTTGGGTTTTATTTTGTTTCTGCTTTTTTTTTTTTTTTTTTTTAAATAAAACAAAACACAAAAGAAAGATAGCAAAACAGATGAGGAAGAAAGACATTAGCCTGCCTTCTTGTGTTGTAACTGGACAGTGTCTGTGCATCAGCCTCAAGGATTTCGTGGTCTATTTTCCTTCCACTCAATTTAACTTCCTTCTTGGCCTAATTCTGAAATTACTCCCACATTTCACTGAATCCTTCCATTTTAGTTTCCATCTTGCTTTGGTCTTTCACGCTGCTGTTTGATCTAGGTTCTCCACTGTTCTTACGTCGGTGTCAGGAGAGACTTGGGTGTTTCTGCTGCCCGAAGCTCTTGCTTTCAAAATAACTCTCAGCTTATTGTATCTGGGGGCCAGGTATTACAGTCTGAGGGCAAGCGCAGTTGGTGGGTGCATAATGCTGGCAAAGAAATGAAGTCCAGGATTTAGAGAGAGATTTTGCTGGGCAAAAAGAGGCCTGCGGTGCCACCAGACTCCAGCCATTTCCATCTACCCCTCTGACTCACTGTGGAGCGATGGGGACGACACTTAGCCTTGTCTTTTCCTTGGCTGCCAGCTTTGCAAAGAGGGTCTTACAGCACATATCTCAAACCCCGTGGGGCACCTAGTTCTGTTTCCCATCAAGAGGGGCTTGGAAGTGGCTCTGTCACTTTTGGGTTGGTGTTGCCAACAGAGAAGTTTCTGCTCTGTGGAAATGCCACCTGAGGTCAATGCAGCAGTGACACTGGGTATTCCCAGAGGATAAATAGATTCCCTGCGAAGTCCCTGCATATTGCAGGGGGGAGGTTGGACTAGATGACTTTTAAAGGTCCCTTCCAACTCAAACTATTCTATGATTCCATGATTCCTTGCCTCCTCAGGGATATCAGTAGCAGATGGGTTGTATAATAAAAGGCCCTTTGAAGCTTGTTGGCTTGCTTCTGGAGAGGTTGGATACTACTGGGCACCTCAGCTGTATCATACAAGCCAAATGGCCTCTAGGGTCAACAGCGTTAAAATCCACATGCTCGTGGATAAGGGTGATGCAACCCACTGTGGTTGGTTTGGATTTCCGTATTAAGGCAGAGCTCCTCCCTGAGAGCATTTGAAGAAACTGAGCAGCTTGGACAGGAGTGTGGGTCAGTGATCAGTGGGCAGGCAGGGAATGGTGGGTAGGGGAAAAGGGCTGGTTCCCGTGGGGAGGGATGTCACGAGTGGACACACCAGGTTTTGACCCTGAGCTTAGTTCTGCTTTGAGCAGGGAGTTGGGTTGGAGACCTTAAAGGTCCCACCACCTGCAATTGTGACTGTGTGAGCTGTGCCGCTGAGTGTGTTTATAAATGACCTGGAAGGGTGGGTGAGCAGTGTGATAGGAAGTTTGCTGGCAATACTCCAGCGAATGGTACTGATATTTGCTAAAGGTAGCAAAGATAAGCAGAGTTACAGAGGGACCTTATGACTCTGAATGACCAGATAATAATATGGCACATGAAATAAATGCAATGTAGATCAAGTGATGTGTATGGGACAACCCATACCAGATTCCACATATGAAATGATAGACTCTGAGCTGACCATTATCTCAGAGTAGAGAGAACCTCAGGGTTTCTGTAGATAGTTCAATGGAAGTCTTGGGTCAGTGCCTGGTGGTGGTCACAAATCGAATCAGGAGTTATGAGAAAAAGAATATTAAACAAAACAGATAACATAAGCATCCATTAGATAAATACACAGAGCACCCACAACATGAATACTGTGTGTCGTTCTGATCCTCTTAGCTCCAAAAGGACTAGGAAAGGTTCAGGAAAGAGCAGCAAGGGTCATCAACGGTATGAGATGGCTTCCACACAACTGTCTGCTTTTCTTCTGGAAAAGAGGCTGAAGAGATGATGGAGGACTAAAAACGTGTGTCACGGAGGAAATGAATGAAAATCTGTTGTCCTCTCTTCTAGTTCAGGAACAGGGGGACCTCAAGTGAAGACAGTAGGAGCCAAGTTCAAAACAAGCAAAAGGAGGGCAGTGTTATATAGACTGGGGAGAAAACCTTGTAAAAGGATGTTTTGTGTGCTCAAAATTGACAGGGGTTCAGCTTACCAGACCGCGTTCACAGACAAAAAAGATCTTTCATGGGTTGCTAAATATGGGGAAGGCACATCTAGCTGAGGTCATGGAGCTGATGTTAGTTGGAGCCTGGCAGAATACTTGGGGAAATCCTATATATGCCTGAGCTGTTCTGCTCCTCCCTTGGCATCTGCGTATGGCCACTGTGGGGTTCATGGAGGGGGTGAACACATCTTACCTTATGTAAAGTCAGGGACACCACTCCAGGGATGAGCCTGCCTTTGTGTCCCTGTGGAGAAAAGAGAAGCTGAGGCATGATGCATGGCAAGAAGCGTAAAAAAATCTCCAACCCTAAGCAGAGTGTGACACCCTAGAGGGATGAGGAGGATGGAGACTGGTACGGAGGCAGATGGTGAGGGACACTGAGGCATTCCAGTGATTGATGTAGTATGAAAACTTAGATTGACAGGCAGGCAGACAACCTGAGTGGCTAGGATGGATTTCAGATAAATGCCCAGCTCCAGTTTCCCGTAGGCGATAGACTCTTGTGTATTAAAGGCTGAATGACCTTTAGCAATTTTGCAAACTAGCAAACGGGGCCCCAAGCCTATTGAACTCAGAAGAACATCTCTCTTTAAGCTGGACACGTCAAAGTTGTGTGCGTCTATGTAGCGTTTTGCTGGACCATGACTGAAAAGCAATCAAACCTTCTGCAGCAGGAAACGTGTACTGTGCAGTTATTTAGACACATACGCTTTAGTTTGAATTGCTTGAATGTTTCACATTACACTAGAAATCTTCAAGGGTAAAGAAATAAATTGCGTAAGATAAGGCCCTGAACCGGGCTCTGGTTTGGTCTCTTCTGGGAGGTGAGATACCATGATGGGGTGTTTCAGCAGGTAGGAATTACTGCCTCCATGTCCTGCTCCTACAACAGCATCGTGTTTTTGCACGGGCTGGAAGTCATGATCAATGCTGTTTGAGCATAAAAACACCAAGTTGTGATATATTTGCTCATAATCCCCTTATTGCCTTATTCTGCAAGACCTGGGATGGCATTGGAGCTCCTTGCAGGGAGTAAGTTGTTCAGGAGGAGTAACGGGGTGGCATGGGGGTTGCAGGCTTCTGAGAAAAACAGGACCTCTGAGAAGTGAACTGAACAGCAGGCAGACGTCCCGGGCCGTATCCTGCCGTTGCATTTTAAGCAGAACTGCCCTGCTGAACTCAAGAGGCTTCGTGCTGCTTTCATCCCCATGGAGATCAGCGGGGGAGTTCTTCTTAAAAACCTGTTGGGACCATATGGCCTTTTATCGCTAGAGTTCCTATTTATGTTAAAAACTGCTAAGAAAATAACCTACAGTTGTTTTGTCATGCTTCGAGCAAGATATTTTGTTTATCTGGCCTAATTTTTAATATTTTCTTTTTCCCTGTTACCCTTTCTAGGTTCCCTGCTATTCTTATGGTCAAAAGTTGTCCAAACTGGCCATCTTGAGAATAGCCTGTAACTATATCCTTTCCCTGGCCAGACTAGCAGACCTGGATTACAGCGCTGACCACAGTAACATGAGCTTCTCTGAATGCGTGGAGCAGTGCACTAGGACCTTACAAGCAGAAGGAAGATCTAAAAAAAGGAAGGTATGTTACAGCCTCTCCCCCTCGCCCCCAAATAACGGTAAAAGTTACAAAAGGGGGGGGAAAAAGGGAAAAAAAAAAAAAAAGAAAAAAAAAGAAAAAAATCCAAAGCGGTTTCCTTCCTTTCTCAACCTCTTGAAATTTTCCTGATTTTTTTTATCCCTTCCTTTTCTCTCTCGCTTTTTCTCCTCCATCCGTCTGATCTTGTAATAACCGCATTCCTCTCTAATCAAAAGCTTTTCTCTCCTCCCCGTCCTCCGCGCCGGGCTCTTCCTCTCGTTAGTCGCCCATCGTGTGTTTTAACAGGAGCGTGATCCTATTAGAGTCATCTTGGGGCTGTTATTTGTTAAACCAAACCAACCTCGAGTCGCCTTTTGGAGCCCATAAAACACGGTCGCCCGCCTGTGTTTGCTGTTTTGTTTAATCTAACACTTATCTCCGAGAAAAATCACCCAACAACAAAAAAAAAAGTAGCTAATGGAGACATTGTATGTATAAACACATTAGTAAGATGTATGACCTGAAGGACATGTGGGTATCTTGAGGAAACAACGTTAAATCTAATTACGCCTTGCATTCCTTTAGGTTACTTAACACTGAACCAATTAGGTGAAATCATCGTCAAGCGGCGGGAGGAGGAAGCGGAGCGTTCTGCCAGTTTTCCTCTCGGAGAGTGACATGGGTGAATTAAAGGAGTGATTGATGTCTTTGTTCGGGCTTTTATGACAAAAAGAGTTTTGTAAACTTGAATTGAACTTCCCCCTGCTTTCTGGGCTCTCTTGTCAGGCAGGATAATAAATCAGCGTGATTTTAATGGATGAACGGGCAGCTAAGCCGGGGAGCAGGCTCCTTCCCCGGTGTTGTTAAGATCTGCCTCCGATTCGGGCAGGTTTCCTTGCTTTTCCTCCTCTTTAGCCCAACAAATCATCCTGCAGAAATTCAGTTTATAAATAAACACAATAGCACACTCCCTGTCGCTTCCTCTCGCTGTCACAGGCCGTATTTATGCTCCCGGAGCAGCAGTGCCAGGCGGAGACGTGGCACCGCTTGCCCATGGCCAACAGCATCGGCAGCAACTGAGAGGTGCGGGGGGAAGCTCCTGGACACGGCCCAAAATTGGAGGTTCATTGTGGGGTCCATAGTGCCACAGGCAGTGGTTGTCCCACGGACACCAATGTGATGCCCGCAACCCTCCAGTGAGGTGAGAGCTGGGTCTTGGGTCCCCTCCCCAAGTCGAGATGGAGGAGAAGAGGATGAGCATCCTTTTTGGAGCTTCAGCAGATTGCTAGATCGGTCTTGGGTTCCCTCCCCAAGCTGAGATGGGGGAGAAGAAGCAGATGAGCATCCTTCTTAGGGCTTCAGCAGATGGCTGGGCTGATGTTCAGGCTTTGGGTGCCCGATGGGCTGAGATCCGTTGTCTGGACTTAGAAAAAACCAGCGCCAGCTTAAAGACAGAAAACACAGAGCCAGATTTCAAATGGTTCCAAATCCCAGGGTGTTCACATCTGAGGGTTAGGGCTGGTCCCACCCATAATTAAAAAAATAAATTAAGAATTAAAAGGCTTCCATTTATGGCATTTGTTCTCTAAAGTTTGCTCCAGAGCGGACACGTGGAGAAAATCCCTGAGCCCATCGAGAGCGCGTGAACAATGAAGCTCTCATGGGGCATCGGCACATCCCGCCTCCCACCGGGCCACCACCGATCCACAGAAACAGCATCACCAGGAGAAAAATCAGCCTTTTTGGCAAATTTTTGGAGGACACCCACCCTCACCCTTCTCTAAAGGCCCTCTCCAAAAAGAAAGCTGGGCTTTGTACCCACGGCAGGGTCCTGGTCCCTGCTCTGCCTTGTTTTTCTTTCTGGGAAGTGTCTTGCAAATGCATTTCTGCTGTTGGGGAAAGTCCAAGTTTAGGAGGGTCTAGACAGCCCAAGAGCCTGTGGATTCCCCTGGCTGAAGAGCACATTCAGCTGATAATAAAGCCAAAATCAGTAGGTACCACTAAGTAATACCAGTAATTCCCAGTGGATGGGAGTGGGGATGCAAAGCCAGGGTTGGGAGGACTCATCCCTTCCTCCTTGAGCCAAGCAAATCGATGGCATCGTGAGCATGAGGGAGGGAGATGCCATTCTCAAAAGGAAATTACGGATCCGGGATGGCTGTGCAGGGAAGATCGGAGCTCTGGATGTCAGGTGGTGCAAAGGGATGTCTCTCCTGGGGGGTCTCGCGCAGGCAGCTGGATGAGGATACAATGGCTTGGCCCAAAATCACCGCGCCCTCATTAATTTTGAAATCGGCACGTTTTTCTGAGCTGTGTGTGTTTTTAATCAGGTCTCCAAAACCACTGCTCGCCGAGCAGTTTCTCTGAATTATCGACTTTGGGGTGGTTGTTATATTTTTGTTGTTGTTGGTTTTAGGTTTCCTTTTTTGTTCTCTCTTAAAAAAAAAAAAAAAAAAAAATCACAGCAAGGCTGAACACAGACCTCTCCTTCTCGAGCTGCACCCTTATCTCCTGTCATCTCCATTTTATTGTGTCCCTGGCTCTATCGCTTGCTCTCTCAGCTCTCCGATTGTGATGTGCTATGGCACTGTGAGCTTTTCACACAAAAAAGTAGCTGGTTGGAGTTTGTTTTGGCAGGCAGGGGCTCCAGATGTTGCGTTTGCTGGATTGTGCGTCGCCTTTTGCTTTGTTTTTGAGGGCGAATTATCTGCTGTCCCTAACATTAGATTGTTGTTCAGACTTTGCTGTTGCAATAGGAAATTTAATGGGGTGGGTTTTTCCCCCTTTCTGCTGTGTTCTGTTAATTAGAAAAGTTGGCTTTAGCCTTTCAAACTTGGCTAGGAAAAAAAAAATCCCCCTTCCAGTCCTAACAGCAGTTATATGGTAATTTTAGTTGTTGCAACTGAGATTTGATCGAGGGTGTTTGGTGATGGGAGATCTCATTTATAAGCAGCCAAGGGGGTAATTGAAGGGCTTCAAATACCTTTTCTTTTAAAACAAAAGTTGCGGGGGGGGGCGGCGAACTCTGATGATAGCCTTCATTTTTTAAAGCTGCCTTTTGCTTGGTTATACAAATGATCTGGACTAAGCCTTGCCCTTCACCACGCACGGAGAGTCACACTGCGTCAGATATTTGGGTTGCGACACCCTCAGCAGAGTCCCGAGTCCTGCTGGGGCCACGCTTACGTCCTGGGAAAAGGGGGGGATCTGCCCTTGGCTCCGGCCGAGAGCATCCTCCGGCAGCGCTGAGCAAAAGGAGGTGGATCGGCAAGGGGGGATTCCAAGTTTTCTCATCCCTAGTGTACCCTGTTTCTGCATGGGACGTGATCCCGAGAGGCCGGAGATCATCTGAAAGCCTTGCACGGGTTTTATAGGGTTTCGGGTCCAGCCGGCTGTTCGCACAGTCTCTTTTTACAGCCTTTCCCCCCCCCAGGGCCAAATCCTGGTGCCCTGCAGGAAGGCGGCGTTGTGGCTCAGGGTAGGGTTAGGGCTGTAGGGTTCATGGCCGGGTGCCCTCCCTGGACATTGGTGGTTTTGTGGGTGCAGAGCTGTGCGCCGCAGCCCCCCGCGCCCCCCAGCCCCACAGGCTATGGGGCAGACCTTACCGCCCCACCAGGCAGCACAACCGCAGCCCTTCGGTCTGCACAGAGCAGGATCCGACCGCTAAACAAATACCCTATACAACACACCCAGCACCCGGCACTGAACAGAAAACCCCGAGCGCTAAAAAAAACAACCCCAAACCCCCCATCGCAAGGTTCATTTTCTTTTCCTTCCTCTTTGCTTTTGATCAGCCCTCGTGCAAGGCAGCAACATCACCGCGGCCATGGGAGCTAAGCCGGAGCGGGGAGGGATGGGTGAGGGATTTATTTTTTTTTTTATTTTTTTTTATTTTTTTTATTTTTTTTTTTCGCTTCATCCTTCCACCCCCCCTCCCCGTCCCGGCTCTTCTGGCAGTCGCAGACTCCAGATGTTCGGAGCGCGAGCTGGGAAGTCCTGCTGGCGCCACTTGGGGCAGAGGGCAGGGGAAAGGCACGCGAGCTGGAACCCGGAGTACTCAGTCACTGCAGGACTTGGCGCATTCCCCAGCTCGCTGCTGGCACATTCCCCGGCTCTCTCCTGGCCATCTGTTCCAAAAAAACACTTTCAGAACCTCATCATCACTCAGGATACAACACTGCGAGCAGCTGTTAGCGAGGCAGAAGGAAAAAAAAAAAAAAAAAAAAGAGAGAAACACACACACACATAAAAAAAAAAAAATCCAAACCCCAAACCATGCGAAAGGTCTCTTTGTGAGAGAGGAAACTGGGTTATGAATAACAGGCGAGCAGTTGGAGCTCAATAAAAGTTTTCGGCTGGAATTTAGTTTCTTGTTTTTGTGCCTGTGTGTGTGGATGCGCACAGACGCAAGGAATTAAAAATTAAAAATGTGCTATATATAATTTTTTTCCTTGATAATTAAATGATATAGAAGCTTATATAGAATGAAAAGCCACTCTATTTGTTGCAGTCTCCTGCACTAAAATGGCTCACATTGTGTATGCAATTATTGCATTATATAAAATAGTTATTGTGGTGTTCTGCCATGCCTTGATGCCGCCTCATTGCTACTTCGCTAAAAGCAGAGCTCCCGCCGTAGGTAACGCTTATTCCCATTGACAAATTCCAAAGAGAGCATTCTGCGGGCATATTGACTTGCAGAAGTGAACAAGTTAAGGTTTTGTATTATGAAAGAGAAATGGTAGTGGCAAGCTTGATTTGTGTAGCGCTGAAACCATTCGCTTGGAGCGTATTTTTGCTATAGCACTGTATCATGACTCGTGATTTATTTAGACACAGCCCCGAGATAAAGCCACAACTCCCACCCCCTGGTTGGTGTGGATGATCCTGGCTGCCATGGCTCGCTGTTATCGATCATCTGATATTGATTATTCTAACACATTCGGAGCCGGCACAGTAAAAATCTTGACGATCTGCATGGCGTTTCTTCCTCACCGCTTCCCATCCTGTGCAGGTTGAGGTGGCGGGGGGGGGGGGTCCGATAATGAGGTTCAACCTCCCTTTCTCTGCAGTTTGACTTCGCAGAGGTTCCTCTTTAAAAATAGCTTCATTTCCCTGCTAGGACTTGCAGGCGAGAGCGGGCAGCCAGCCAGTCTGCTTCCCCACGGCCGCCGGCTCCGCGGGCCCCAGGGAGGAGCTGGACCACAGGAGAGCAGCGACCCGCTCCGAGCCGTCCGTCTGCCGGCGGGACAGCGGGACGGCAGCATCCCCGGGGAGGTGTGGGAGGGGGCTGGATCTGCCTGGCCATGAATTATCCCTGCCCCGTGCTGGCTGAGGGATTACACAGCCAGGGGGGGGAACAGACCTGCTTAAAAATAAGGCTGCATAAGCACCGTAGCGGATTGCCGTGCTTATCGCTTACGTTTGATATGTCCCCGCAACCCGAAACAGCAGTGAAACAGGAGTTGCAAATGGGGCAGAGGTGTGAGGCTAAGGGCTGGTGGTAAGTTCCTGAGCAAGTTCGCCCAACGCCGGGCAGGGCGGCAGCAGCAGCTACGTGCATCCCCCCCGGCACTGCGCACCCTGCGTTGGCCCGCTGAGGGGCTGAGCGACAGCACCCCAAAGAGCAGGGACGGAAGCTTTTCCTTGCAAAAGGGATGTGATGCGGGACCCCTTGTTGCACATCAGCACCCAGAATTCACTTTGTTTTAAGGGGTGTTGGAACAGCCGCATCACAGCACGCAAAGGCTGGGGCCGGGGATTTGCTCCCACGGTGGGAGCAGGCTCCCAGCATTGGCTCCATTCCCTTTGTAGCAAGGGTATTACCAAGAATAGGGTAAGATCCGCCCCACGGATATCAGGTAACTACAGCAAAAGGAAAATGTGAGTAGAAGAGACAGGAGAAGCCCTGGAACAAAGGCTGACTCAATTCCAGAAGTGCTTTGATTTATAGAGATTGAAATGCTCCGGGATGCTGCAAACTCACCAAGGTCATTGGGCCAGTTGTCAAATTCAAAAGCCATGGGAGTTCTGATATTATTAGTTTAAAGCAGACTCTGGTTAATAAATCTGTCTTCAGAGCTCCTGGCTGGAGTGAAAAAAGGTGGAGGGGGAAAGAAAGGAGCCTGGTCCCCCCTAACAAAACCCATGACCAGTCTCAGGCAGCGCCTGGGGACCAACCAAGCGGTGCCGACGAGCTCCGCTGAGATCCTCCACTGTGCTGCAGAGGGACCTCTCCATTCCTCTTTCCATTTTCTTCGCCTTGAAGGTACAGCCATTACCTGCCCTTGGCTGACTTGTACATATTTCCCCTTGCCCCCCTCCATTCCCGTCGCTGATCTTCCCCAATTGCAAAGACTTCAGAGCAGAGACCTCCTGCCCAGGCTCCTCTTCCTAAAACCATCCTGCTTCCCAAAACCCACCAATGCTTTTTTATCAGCATCGAGCACCCTGACCTCTCTGATGGAACGCAGGAGGCCTTCCAGCTCATGGTACTTTGCAACTGCAATCTCAGGTCCGGTTTGTTCAGCACTTTGAAGAGCGTCAAAGGCACAAGCGAGGGGACCGGGGACCCTGTGACTCCGGTGGCTTTGGCTTAGGGCACGAGGCTGCTGTTGCTGGGTAATTCGTTCCTGCAGTGGAACAGGTTTTGCTTGCTAAGACTGCTGTTCCAGACGGGAGCAGGGGGGATTTGTCTCTCTACTGTCTTTTAATACTAATGAGAGCGGCCATAGCTTCCCTCTTTTTTCTTCTTTTACATTTTCTTCCCATGTGGGATAAATTAAACAACCGATTTTTCTATTTCAGGTTATTAATATATAATATTTATCATTGGAAAATAATTTTAGGGGGTTCCTAACAAAACCGTTTGTGATACACAAGGCTGTTTGTCCTTCTCCCATCCAAATCTCATTTATTCAAAATCTCTAATCCCAATTAAGGCCTTGAATTAGAGCAATAGTTTCTACATCCTCCTGCTCTGAGCAGCGCTAGGTAGTGTCTTACAGTCAGCAGAGACACCTCCTTATTGATAGTAATTGCAATAATGAGCTCCATTTTCAGCTTTGGCATGTGCCAGATGTGAAGAGTTCATTATTGCTTACGTAGGAGAGCAACCAGTGCGGGCTGGGACCGATGGAGTGACATTTATCCGGGGACTTTGTTATTGCCGGGATGTGCTGGGATGCGGCCAGCCCACGGCACGGCCGCTGTGATGCTCTCCGGCAGAGCCGCACGACCAAACGCCTCCTCTGCTGTATCCAGATGTGCTGACCCCAACACCACGAGTCCGGGGTCCAGCAGAGACCAGCATTTCTTGCATGGAGGATGAGCTGGGCCCTTGCAGCAAAATACTCTTATTGAGGGAAATTCTGATGGTCCTGGGGCAATCCCGTGCTTCCCATGGTCTGCACTTTGCAGGAGAGGGTGTCAGGGTGGATTTTGGGTCCCCCTGCCCCTTAGCTTGGCGTGGATGCTCAGCTGTGATGGCTGATCTGACAAGCAGATACTGATAGTAATGAAATAAATCAAATCAGTATCTTAGTCATATTTTATACCTTAATGTTACAATACCCAGTAACGGAAAAGGAGAGGCAGTACAGAAACAAAATGAATTGAGGAGAAATTGTTTTTCAGGCCAAGCTTTAAGGAGTTTGACCTTTTTAAGGCTGTCAGAAAGACGGCTGATTTGTCCGGGGAATTGATCACCGTGTCCAAAGGACCTTCAGAGGCCGTACTGCACCCTGAAGGGCTCTTAAATCCCCTGGCAAAAAGCAAGAAATGGTGGTTGGACTCAGTAAATGAGATCTCATTTCCAAGTTTCTAATTCCTAAGTTACTTAAAGGAGGATTTAGGAGCCCACGTGATGATGGCAGACAACAGAGATGTGATGTCATGAAAGAGCAAGCCCTGAGTATTTTACTCTGTTCTGAACTTCTGGGATATTTACGCGGCTTATTTTAATGTTGAAGGGGTTTTAACGAGGTTTTCCCTGTCTGAAGCTGCTGTGCTTCAGAGTTGTGCATTCTCTACCGGACCTGGCCGTAAAACTCTGTAGCCAAATGCAATTACCCAAGCACGTCTGCCGCGGCCGTGACTCGCAGTGGGACGCCGAGGCACAAGGGACAGGTTACCGTCCTGCAGGCTGAGAAGCCGTGCATGCAGAAAAGTAAATGCAATCACTAAAATACAGAAATAAACCCCGTATCCTGCACAAATCCGGCTTGTCCCAACTCCTTTGCTTTCCCTCTGTAATTCTGAGATCGGCTTCTGAAGCTGAAAATAGACCCAAAAAGCCGCAGGTCTTGTCAAAAGCAGGTATTTGCCATTGTTTCTAATTCTTTTGCAGCACGAGCTGGAGCCAGCACCTAATTACATGGTCGCATTTCTTCCCCAAACCTTTCTCATCCCCTCTCTGCCAGTCCCTCTGCTTTACGTGGGCTCTGGCCACCGTTGTGGCACCTGCAGGTGGTTGTTCTGCAAGCCCTTTGTGGGTCCCACGGCCAACGGTCCCTGAGGACACCCCAGCGTGTGTCAACGATGGTCATTCGTGCAAGGAGCCGCCGGGACACCACGTGTTCGCTGTTCTGATGGTGCATCTTTCTCTTTCCAGGAGTAATAACCAGGAAGGGAGGATTCAGAAGAGCTTCCAGCCAGAGTTACATCTGTTCTTGGCAAAGGTTGCATGATCCAGATGAAGACTGCAAGCAGCTTTTTTGCAGAAACCCCTTTTCAAGATGACAATTGGCCAAGGAACTTTCTTAATCTCTGGAACAGAAAGGAAAAAAAGGAAAAGAACAAAAAAAAAAAAAGAAAAAAAAAAAAAAAAAAAAAAAAAAGGATGGGAATGCTTCTTATTGTTGTTAAGCCAGCCACCTTCTAGTACGTGCAATTTATTTAGCACTTTTCCCTTTGCTTAACTGGGAAATGTTACCCTCTCAGCTCATGTGTACAGTAATTTTTTGTTGTTGTTGTTGTTGCTGTTGTACCAAAGATTTGATGGAGCTTCTACACTGTGTCTTATTTTTGCCTTAACGTTAAATTTTTGAGCCAAAGAAAAGTCCGAGGTGCCATTCAGATGGTGGCGAGCAGGCCAGCCAGCTGTCGGAGACAAATCCGAATTTCTGAGTCCTTCTGTGAGTCGCGTCTTATTTCTCCTGCCCGCACTTCTCTGCCTGCAGCCCAGGAGCCAGCGTTCAGTGTGGGCAAGAGCTGGGACAACACCAAGTCGTGCTTCGGCATTCAGATTTGCTTCTTTCTTTGAGCTACTCCATAGTTCTGCCTTTGGGGCAATTTCCTGATGGTCCTGCCTGTGCGACACATCCACAGGGTAGAAATACTGACACAAAGTGAGAGCTGAAAAAGGAGCTATGAAATATTTTTTTTTAAATAAGTAAATAAAATTAAATAAGCAAAAGCTAAGTGCCATGTAAAGCAAAAAAGAAAAAACAAAAAAAAAACCAAAACCCAAAAAAACCACCAACCCAGGATATCAAAAGAAAGTTCAGCTAGGCAGAATGAAATGCAGCAAAACGATTCAACGGGCTTTTCAAGTTTGTGAAGTCTTTTTTCCGTGGGGTTTTTCAAGTGGTCAGAAACCCATGTAATGCAAAAGCATTTGAATCCTATACTGTACCTTTCACTTCAAATTGAAGTAAAACAAAACAAAAAAAAATTTGAGAAACATTTGCTTGGAGTAAGCAGACTTTATAGGTAATGCAGTTCATATGCAAGACATCTGCTAATGATGGGGGGGGCAGAGCTCTGTGTTCAAGTAAAAAAAAAAAAAAGAAGGGTTTCCAAACCAAGGAGATTAACATATTTTGTTTCCCACTCCAGGGGAAAGGTTAATTGTGAGCCCAGATTTGCATCTTGGCTACATCAGCATAAATCGAGTTCCCAGGTGTCTGACTTACTCCAGTCCGAATCTGTCCGGGCATCACTGGGCGCTGGGGAGGGCGAGGGGCTGGGGAGGGGGAGGGACTGGGGCAGGGGGAGGGAATCGTCTCTGTTTTACTGACATGAATATAAAACTTGAACTCCTCGGTGCCTGCCCGTTTATTTCCCAAGCTGAGCAATTGGCAGATGAACACGGAGCTGGGGAGCCGGTACGCAAAACCTGAGCTCACCGGAGCAGGGTCTGGGGTGCCAGGCTGCACGGTGACGGTCTGCTCGCTGCCAGGTCCCCTGGCTCAGGCGAGGATGGGCGAGCTCCCGGTGAGGATGCTCGAGATGTCTGTTACCTGATTCCTGGGACACGCGGGGGACAGCTGTGTCCAAGCCCCTTCCCAGGAGCTCCTTCTACTGCTCACCCCTCCACCCTCACCGCCGGTCATTATTAGCAGCCCAATAAAATACATTTTTAGATTGTCATTTGTATTTCTTTATTAAAGCACAGTTTTTAACCCTGTCTTTTGTTGCATACGTTAAGGTCAGCTTTTTAGCTTGTAACAGGGAGAGGGGCTGAGCTCGCGGACTGCGGGAAATGCTCCCGGGGATGTTTGCACCCATGTCAAAGGGCTGGGTTTAAAGTGCATTTGCTTTTGAGAACCAGCAAGCAGCTGATGTCACAGATGTGGCCCAGCTAAAGAAAACAGTGAGGGAAAGGGAATTGAAAGGCAGTAGGAAAAAGAAAAATTCATTCCAAGATGACCTAAAGGGGGAACTGCAGGTTTTGTACGGCGCCGTGCTGCAGTTCTCCCATCCGGGTTTTGAGGAAGAGCAAAAAGACAACCCCAGGTTGTCCCCACCCTGAGGCACACAGGCTATGCCACGTAGCTGGGGGCTAAGGAATGCCTATGACCATTTCTGTCTTCAAGCAGCATCCAAAATTCACCGAGCATTTTTAATTTGAGTAATAACCATTTCTCAAAACTATTTTAGTCATCAGTTCTGCAGCGGCTCTCGATTTGTGAGAGTTAATAATTATCAGTAAGGCAAGGTCTGCTGGGGGAGTCATCGATATAATACTGTTGATATTCTTTATTTGCCTTTTTTTTTTTCTTCGTCTTTCAATTTCTGTTGATAGATAAGGAATTTGCTGCAAATACATAGGTCACAAGCTGGGCAGCATATCGGGTTGCAATTGGGGCTTCAGGTCACGCAATATTCTTTGTCCCTCTGATTAGGGAAACATTAACCCTTGGGATCAAGTTGTTTCATTTACAAACTCCTAAATTCACTTTCCTTAAACATTCCTTGCGATTCCCACCCTACCACTGCCCTCCAGAAAGGCAGAAAGATAGCACTTAGAGTTTAAAAAAGAAAATTGTTTTGCTTGGTTTGAGTGAGCGAGGCTCTGCAAAAGGCTGCCGGGACGCTTTTGCATCCCCGTGTGAGGTCAGGGGAGGCGAGAGGAGCGGCAATGCCATCCCTAACTGCTCCATGCTGCCCAGCCTGGCTCCGCCAACCAACTCTGACAACAACAAGAAGAGTAAATTTTTCCCAAAGGGTAGCAAACACGTGAGCGCGAGCACCGCAGCGGAGGTGACGCTCTGCTTTCTTGGCGAGGCGTGCAGCCGGGGTCAGCTGAGGTACAGAGCCGACCTTGCCTCACTCCTCCCCAGCAAACACGCCGAGCGATCGCTCTCCTCTGCCGATAAGAAGGTAATGATGTTTGTTATCATGCTGGAAAAGCAAAACAGCCCTTGTGCTGTCACCTCCCCACGGTCAGCAGAGCCAAAGCCTTTGCTCCCGGTTGACACCAGCCCCCAGCTCCACGTCGTGGGTGCGAGGGCACTAGAGTCCACACAGGACGATTTGCAGGAGCTCAGCTGACCGTGACCCACCATGGGACAGAGGGGAGATGGCATTCATTTGTGTTTTTCCCAGATCCTGACCGCCATATTAAACCAGAAATCACACACCAAACCAATAAATTCACCTAGACGTAAAGCACTGCGCTCCCTTAATGCTCATACTGCACTCCCTGCTCGGATGCCAGATGCCATGGGTGAAGGATGTTAGCATTTCCCCTTATTCCTCATCTAACAATTGCTGCAGGAATTTAGCAGCCCAGGAGATACCAAAGGTGAAGACCAAGGTAAGGATCATCCTATGAATGTGGCAACACCACCAGACTTGTTCAAAGTATCGCACAGGATTCGCAGAGGCAGTCACCATCTACCTGCTTGTTATATAAAGGTCCTCGCAGCTGCCAAGTCTGTCTTGTACGAGGAGCCCTGCCCTGCACAGACACCTCTAAATCCGAACATCTTCAAGGTTTTGTATCAGCTTAAGTTGCCAGGGATTGAAAGGCTGTCTACAGATTCTCAAAAATACCACGTGTAATAATCTGCCCCATAAAACCAGATTCTTCTTTCTTCCTGTTTTCTGTTGCTCACAGCTGGTGGGATCAGCAGGGGAGCAGTAGGACCTTTCCTACCATTTCTACTCTTGAACACTGAGCACAAAAACATCACAACAATCATATTGTAAAAGGAAAGACCTTGATAGGTGCCCAGGCCTCTGAAAACACTGCTGCCCACTTCACATAAATCAACAGCTCCCACTTCTCAGCCTCTGGGGCTCGTAAACCATGGAGGAATTAAAGCACAGAGAGAGCGATCGGTGCAGAGCCCCCATGTGAGGGACCAGCTCCTCTGGGCAGGGACCCCCACAGCACTGCTGCCCCCCCTTGAACCCCAGCCGTGACCAGACCAAGCCCGTGCAAAAATTAAGGTGGGATGGGCACTGAAAGACTGCATTAACCCAGGATGGGGAGCCCTGGCCATGACACTTGCATATTTTCTACTGTGAAGCGGCTCATGCTCTGCTGTGCACCTCAATCGAGGGTAGTGATAGTATTTTGGCTTTATCCTGATGCAAACTCACGCTGGCCCTTTTTATTGGCAGTAGCTCTTTGTAGACCAATGCAACCACATTTGCCCGACAACTCTCTCCAGGCTCAGGTGAGCACCTCCATCTCCCTCTGCCCCACACGAACAGAACTACTCCCACTTGGGCTGGCTCGTCAGTATTTCCATGGCAGGCTAAAATGGCTTTGGAAGGCTGGTGCTGGCCCCCATGGTTCCTGTTCACCATCCTTGCTCTAACCAGGGTATTTCCATACAGATACAGGATAGGCAAAGCAAAGACCTCAGCCCAAATCAAGTTGCCCAAGTGCAAGCCAAGTCCTGTTGATAACTCCCAACCATGTGCCTCAGGGCAGACCCCAGCCTACAAGTTTTTCTCCTCATATTGTCAGTTTGAGATGCTCTAGAGAGGTGAACAAAATTCCCATTCACCTGGGTGACAGTGGCTGACCCTTATCCTGTTGCTGTGGATAAAGGGGGCTTGACATTGTGAGTTAGTCTTGTCAAAGGTGCTGCTGGGATGCTGTAGACAGAGCCCAGAAAGCTGGTTAATCTGTCAGCAAAGGAAACAAATTTCAGCCTAAACCACGCAGCAGATATAAGTAGGTAGATGTAGATACAGAAGTCACCGCCTGAACTTTCTGATATAGCGGTATAGGAAGAAGAAGTCCATATTGCATCTTGCGCTCCATGCCATGGCCTGAGATGATGCATCTTGGAGTGCCAGGATGGCAATGCCTAAATCAACCCATTAACCAACACGCATCAACCCAAATCATTCATGAACCCATATGCCTCAACCCAAATCACTCATAAAGCTGCATGCAAAGGCCAGGACTGGCCTTGCACCCCTTCTGTGTCCTTAATCCACACCCAGCACTGCCTGACGGATGCCAGCACTAACACCTTTTCCCTACAAGCTACCTACATTTGGCAGAGATCAGCGGTCACCTTTCAGGGAAGGTTTAAAGTGCCTCAGAGCACTTTTATTACAAATCTTGGGCTGAGCCCAGCTTTTCCAAACTGGAAGGTGAGACACACCATTTACACAGCTCACTTGGTGACCTGCTGGCCCAACTCTGCTTGCAGCTGCTTTTATAGGATTTATTCCCTCCCTCTACAGCCCTAGGACAGGGAGAACCATCTCCCACCCCATAACTAACTGGGAGATCCATCATCTAAGCAAGACAATGGGGATCCCTCTCCCTAGACAGCTTCTTTGACGAATACAGTTGTCATATATGTGCACATGCATACACTCAAAACTATATGGACAGGGTTTCCACCTTGGTTTTGGATGTGATATGTCACAAGCTCAATCGTATTGCAGTGGGAGTTTCCTTATTCCCGCCCCTGCCCTGCGACATGTTGCAGTGGCACCAGTTACACTGCAGCTGTAAGATGTGTATTGTAATTATTAGTAATTGTATTCACTTACTCCATATAAAAATATCAGCACAGTAACATGAATGATTTGTGTAATGATATATTTGCTGTTATTAGGACCTAATATGTTATGCCTGTAATTACATACTATGCCCCATATAATAGGCCTGGAATTGCTGTGTAAATTTTGGGTAATTACAGAAAACTATGCTACAAACAGGTCCCCCTAGACCACGTTGAGCATTCACTACCAGGAAATAACCATTATTAAAGGCTCTGCAATAGACAAACCGATAGACTGAAACCCAAAAGCTGTCGAATATATAGCAGTAATGATGGGGAAAAAGAAAAAGCATGCGGGTATATTAGGGGGGAGAAATAACCAGTGCAGGGGAGCAAGAGAAGTACCAGTCCAGGTAGTGTTATCCCTGAGGAACAATTCTTCTAACTCCGATTTCAGCAATACTCTGGCAAAAATCCAAGGAACCTCTAGTGGGTGCAACGTAAGCTCCAAGTAGCACGATCTGATTCAGATGCAACTGTTTTAAAGGATTTAGAAGCCATGCTCATCATTTAAACAGTTATAATGCTTGCATCTATATTAAAAGTCTGCCAGAGGTCATTACAGCTTAATGCATAGTCAGGCTTTTCTAAATCGGCTGGAAACATGGACATTGATTAAAATTTATCCTCTCCTTCCCAGATCCAAGAGCTTTTCCAGTTTTCAATGCACCTTTTTTGTGTGAAGCTGATCCTTCCTCTCCTCGCTGCAGTATCTGCACATCTTCCATCTAAAATCAATAGCAATAGCACTAGCACGGTCCCCCATGGGCAGGTTGCAGTCGTGAGCATTTCTCCCAAGGATGGGATGTGATGGAAAGAAATGAGATCAGCCATTTTTATGGCTGAGTGAAGAGTTACGGACTTTGAGGGCTTTCTCATGGTCATGAACCTCAGAACAACTTCTGATTATTTTAATTTCACTGCAGCCTTCCAGCTTCGTCATCTATGCTGCCAACTTCTATTAAGGTTCCATTAAAAGGCAATGAAACACAGGGCTTTTTACAATGCCCTTGACAGAACAATTTCCCTTTCTGGATACAGTAAAAATTTTCAGCCAAGAATACATCTTTTTGGTTAAAAAAAAAGGAAGAGAGAGAGAGAGAGCAGATCAAAATATTTCATGAAATTTCAAGCAGATCAAAATATTTCATGAAATGTTGTCAGACTGACTCAGCCAGAAAAAACAATCCAGAAGAGGCTAATTTTCAAAGCACAACATTGTTCTTTCTTTCCTCTCTGCCTATCATAATTTGTTTCCACTTGCTTATGAAAAGTCCTAGATATCAGACAATATTTCATTTCGTGTAAAGGTGTTTTCTTCAGATCAGAACTTTTTCCACAACACTTTGCCATTGATAGATGTTCGATAATTGAATTTTACTGTTACTAGTTGTACCTTTTCCTTCAAGGATCCTAGCATCCCTTCACTCTAAGTGTAACTAGACTTAACAACAGAGAGAAGGACAAACCTGCCATCACATATAATTGGGTGAATTCAAGCAAATCTTGATTGACACAAAACATGTAGTAAAAGCTAAGAGCTGGGGGGAGGATAAAATTTAACCCTATGTTATACATAGAATAAGCTTGCCCAAGACACTGTTTTAAAAGTTTTAACCCACAACATACCAATAACTTACAAAATCTGTGGACTTTGATATCAGTATTGAAATGACAAGTCTGATTTGGGGGCATCCATGCATGTGCTTGATCTTCCCGAAGTTCATGGGACTTCTCATAGCGTTAAGCACAAGCAACCGTTTTGATGCCCTGGTGACCCAGTGTCAAGGATGGGTCTTGCACAGCATAAGATCACGTGGCTTCAAATATTGGTAGATATTAAAATTAAGTTCCTGTCCCCCTGAGCATGTTCCCTCTCATTTGGCGCATTGCACTAAAAGAGATCACTAGGGCTGGCCCCCATCCCACGTACATAAGAGTGTGTAAAACATGGGCTGAAGTATAGGGTTCTTCACAATGACACAGAAGATCTCATTGCTCTATCCCTTCCCACAATATGCATTATAATAGTAGATAACTCATTAATTACACTGTACATCACTCCTGAGGTTGCTGTATGGAGGGAAGTAAAGGAGTTTTTTTGGAAGAAGCTTGAAAGGGCTGAATGTGAGACAAGCTGGCAAGACCAACAGACAGACGTGAGCACCTGACTGAGGAGCCGGCAGAGGACAGCGGGACTGCAGGGCGAGCAGGGCCCTGAGCAGCTGGGGCTGATGTGAGGAGAGCAGGGATGGCCTGAGATCCCCACCTCATAGGCAGCACATGTGTTGGAGCAACCATGGGGCCAACACGAAATATTGAGTGGGTGCTTCTCGTAAGAGTGATGCCTCTTCAGTGAGCTGAATGGAGGATCCTGCATGAAAATACTGTATAATGATCACGAGACCATTGTGAGACAGCTTTGTGAAAGCTAAATGAAGATGGGAGGTAAAAAAAACCTTCATTCTGGAATCTCCTAACTTCTCCATGCTGGAGTTCATGGCCTCAGTGCAGTTTATAGGCACATACTACCTACGCACTCCAACACTGACTGAGTTTTACAGACTGTATTTGCACATCTACAGTTCAAACCTAATTGCTATGACCTCACATAAAATAGTAATAATCAACTATCAATAATACTTTGGGAATTGGGACAAAAATAAAGGGAAAATGCTTATTCTTAATAAAAAGTGGTGTTGAAGGTCAGGAAATTGAACCTTCTGCTAGCATTAGTTACAGGAGCCAAAAACATTGCTGCTGAATGTTTCTGGGGAGCATATGCTTCATATACTTGAAAGATACTCTTCTGTATCAAGTCTTTGTAATTGCAGAGATGTGGACAATAAAGGCAGAAATAATAAAGATTTCCATTTTCTCTGGTAGCTAATCAGCCCACAGTGTATTTGTGCACAAGCAGAGAGCGGTCTTCATCCCAGCCTCTCTCCTCCCTGCATCCCCAGGTTGCAGTCCTATGTGCAGTTAGCTGATGTTTCCCTAATGAATCAAACCATTTGCTTCAGAAATACAAGATGCAGGGCCAATATTTTCAAAAGCTGCCTTTAAAACTCTGGCAGCAATTTAATGTGGTCATGTTTCCGAGTGTGAAGTTCTTCATGTATGAATGCTTGCACTCAGGATTTATTTGCTTGGCCTGTACTCACACCCGTGCGGGGAGCGTGACCAGGAACCTGAAGTTTTCCATGTGCTATCTACTAGGTGGTGAAAAATGGGGTTAAAGGATTAGAAACCAGGTAAGGACTGGAAACCTGGTAAGGATTTGCAGATCCGGGGTGGTGTTTAGGGCTATAGAGCAGAGAGTGAGTTAGAGGAAAGGAAAATGAAAAAAAAAAAAAAATTAAATTTACGTGAAGCAAATCAAACAGTTTTACTACATTCACTGCTATCTTTCTTTCCTTGCACTTCACTAAGGGGGGAAGAAGTGCCTTTCTGTGCACATCTGGGAGCACAGGAACATGGAGCATGGTGCACAGATCCCAGAGGTGGCCTCAGACCTGGAAATGGTCTGCCCACATCAGCAAGAAACTAATTAGTCCCTGCGAGAGCGTATCAGCTCCAGTGCTGTGGTGTTAACGTGACATGAGACTGGATCAGGACCTGAATGGAGACCTGCCGTTTGGGTGCACTAACCCTCGCTGGCCTTGCCTGGGGACCCCTAATGCACCCCTGCCTCACACCTCATCTATTCTCCACTGTGCTTAGAAGGGAAGGGTCACTGCTCAACCTGAGCAAGATGTTTGTGATGTCTATTTTTGAATGTTTAGTGACATGCGCTGTCTCAGGTGCACAGGGCAGGACCACACCGTATTGTGAACGCTGTAAGTGCAAACCAGAAAGGTGCCACTTGCCCCAGCCCACATGCAAATCTGCCCCAGCTCTGTATCACTCCCATTTTTAGCCTTTTTGCTTTTAAAGAAATGCCAAATTTAATACAGAAATAAAACCACCGAGAGTCTTGCAGCTTTTATGGAGAAAAGCGTGCTTGCTCAGGAAGCGTGAAATTAAAAGCTCTCGAGCGTGCATTTGCCCAGCTCCACACCACGTGTACCTCACCAGCTCTGCAACGGGCTGGGAGCTCACTAATTCGCTCCATGGCCTCATCCTGTAAACATGCACCCCTGCAAGCAAGGCTTACTCATGGAAACACTATGCCTGCATTCCCGTTAGTGAGCAGCTCAGGAGGAACCTGCTCCCCGGGCTGCCCAGGGGACATGGCTGGCACCGTCCAAGCCGTCAGCCTGGCACCATCGAGAGGGCTTCAGCAGAACAGCAAGCCACCAAGCCTGGCCAAGAGCACGAGATCCCACATGCTCTGAAGGACACCCTCTGGCCATGCTCGAGGCCACACTTGGATGCTTTCTGACAACACAGACACCAAAATCTCTTCTTGAAATAAAATGCCTTCAAGAAGCTCTCAACAGGCTCCAGAGACATGCCCAAGAATTTTACTAAAAGCAGCTTCCCTGCCTGTCCATCCCTGTGTTATCAGAGTTTGCTTTTCCTTAGGAAAATTTGGATGCTGTTGTTCCCCAGCTCCCTCCAACAGCCTTCAAGTCCTCAGGGCTGGGCGTGAGACACACTAAATGGGCTCCTGCCAGCTGACTCCCAAATCACAATGGTGCCTTGCACATTTGCACGGCTCTGTAATGCTCGGTCTCCTGCTCCTCCTCAACTTCACTGGTCAGACACAGCAGGGCAAGCTGACCTCTGATCCACAACCCATGTTTTCTGGGGCAAGACAGGACCGCACGGGGTCTGGAAGCTACGTCACCTCCCAGGGCTTCCAGCTCAGATGGTCCCCATGGAAGTTGTAGCCACGTGCTGGGACATATGACCCTCTGTCCCTGCCTGTGCACCCTCCCATCTCCTCTGGGAGGCTCAACCTGTGTTATCTCACACTTTGTAAGAGAAGAAAGCCAAGGGACCTGCCTTTCTGTGGGAGATGGGGTAGCAAAAACTTGTTTGCTTGCTTTCAAACCCAATAGGGTTTGAAAGGTTATTCGTCCCTGGGGGGAGAACCCCTCCTGGGTTTGAGGTTTTTCCCCACCACGACAGAGTTTGGGGTGCTTCCCAGGACCTCAGAGATCCCCTGAGGACCACAGTGTCTTCACACAGCTTCAGGGAGCGCCTGCTGTGACCCCCCCCTCCTGCATGGCTACAGCTCTATCGGTAACGGTGCACCAACGTGCGTGTAATATGTTCCAGACTCCTTTGGTTTGACTGATGCATATTTTGACAGCTCAGAGAAAACATTTTGCAAGATGCACAGTCAAAGGCTCTTTCAAGCTGAAATGTTGTGGAAAGCCGTGTGAGCTCTCCAAAGCACTATCTCTCTCTCTCTGCCAGCTGCTCTAATGAAAGCTCCCTGTGCAGGCCAGAAGATACAGCAGGGAATAATACTTTCCTTTAAATAGCATCCTGGCTGGCGTGAGGGGGCCATGAACATTTTAACTCACTTATAATTTTCCTGCGGTTCAACCCTCTCTCCCGCAGCAGTCTGCTCTGGGCACCAGGGCCAAGCAAAGACATGGGAAGGCTTTAAAATGGCATTAGCTAGCCCATGAGTTTAGGAACTCTTCCCATTCAGGGAACACTTGTGTTGATGTCCTTTCCTGAGCAATATTGCACACGACACAATACCTACTTTGTAGTGTGTTGCTCAGACCTTAATTACCCGGAGACAATGGACATACAAAGATGCAGCACTGAGGTCAGCAGAGGAGACCTTATTTCAACTGATCTCAAAGAGATGATCACTTCAATAACATGTGGCACCGGCCAGAAAATGCTCCCCTAAATCTTCCACGTGACATTTTTCCAGAGGCAAAGCCAGATAAAGAGGTCCCTGAATGTCCTCCTTTGGACCCTTGTGATCATCCGTAAACCAAGAGAGTGAAAAAAAAAACCAGCAGGTCTCCATTCAGGTCCTGATCCAGTCTCATGTCACGTTAACACCACAGCACTGGAGCTGATACGCTCTCGCAGGGACTAATTAGTTTCTTGCTGATGTGGGCAGACCATTTCCAGGTCTGAGGCCACCTCTGGGATCTGTGCACCATGCTCCACTTTGGGGGCCAAGGAGGGAAATAAATTAATTGAGATTTTAAAAAATGTGCAGACCCCATTTGCAGCACAACCCGCTACCAATTGTTTTGGCACAGCAGCAGGACAGCAAACTGCCAAGCAACAGCACAAAAACATTTGGGGATAAGGGATATTGGGATTCCCTTAAAGTGGCTTTGCTCAAGGAGAAGCTTGGATAGCAGACCATCTACTGGATGACTAGAAGGAGCACCATCAGGACAATGCTGAGAGGTTTAGGATTTTTATATAGGAAGACTTATTTAGCAAAATTCCCAGCCTCCCACCCCATAGGAAATTTCAAGTAAAAACTTAAGATTCAGTGGCAACAACAGTCTCAAAAAATAAAAAAATAAAAAGAGGAAACAAAAAATAAAAAGAGGAAACATTGTTTTGGGGAAAAATATCAAAAGCATTATTTTCTCTGTTGAAAGCTGAAATTCTTCCATTAAAAAGTCATTTTGCCACTCCTCAGAAAACCATAAAAAATATCAGCATTTTTCCATGGGTGATTTTTAACGGCTGCCTCATTATCTTCAACTTCAGTGTTCCTTCTGCCAGCCCTGCCCTCGCCTCACTGCGCCCATCAGCTGACGTACAGCCTCTCCAGGATGGGACAGGTTTCCCTCTCATGCAGCTCACAGCACACACAGTGTCAGCGTTTTAATCAGATTATATCACTGATGGTAATACTCTGATGCAGCCGTAACTTTCCAATGCTGAATGCGTGTGATACCAGAGCACGTCAAAGGTGCTGGGCCTTCTCTCTGGTTTAACTTCTCTGCACCACCCTGTGCATCTTGTCTTGCTGTGCCACTGCCCCAAAGTACATCTACTTCTCATCCCAAAGGGTTGATGCTACAGAAATAATTGGTGTCACTGTAATATTTTTCGACATTGTGAGGCAAATGGTGTCAACCAGCCTTAAAAACAACTGTCCCATGTTTTACAGGGGCATTTTAGGGAATATCCCTGAATTTTATGAGGTGTTTTCCTTTGTTATTCTGCAAAGGATATTTTAAATTACCCATCTCGGCATGGGTTTGTTTGCTGGTCTAAATGATTTGTGTTGCATAAGTCTACCACCAATCTGTTCAAGTTTAACATAGAATCATTTTGGTTAGAAAAGACTTTGAAGATCTTCAAGTCTAACTGTTAACCTCACACTGCCAAGCCCACCACTAAACCATGTCCCCAAGCACCACGTCTACACATGTTTTAAATACCTCCAGGGATGGTGACTCAACCACTTCCCCGGGCAGCCTGTTCCAATGCTTGACAAACCTTTTGGTGAAGAAATTTTTTCTCATATCCGATCTAAACCTCCCCTGGCACAACTTGAGGCAATTTCCTCTTGTCCAGTTGCTTGTTACTTGGGAGAAGAGACCAACCCCCACCTGGTGACAACCTCCTTTCAAGTAGTTGTAGAGAGCAATAAGGTCTCCCCTCAGCCTCCTTTTCTCCAGGCTAAACAACCCGAGTTCCCTCAGCTGCTCCTCATCAGACTTGTGCTCTACACCCTTCACCAGATTCATTCCTCTTACTAGAAAAAAGCTGCATCCTCACAGAAGTCTCAGCAGATCCAGATCTTCTCTTAGCTGGAAAGATCTGCTATCTCTATCAGCTTTTATCCTAAGAGAAAGATGTTTTTTATATTTGCTTTACAGTAAGAAATTTAGCCTCCTGAGGGCCAAAATTACCTTTTCTCACTTACTTCCAAAGTTTGGAATGGGTTAATTTGCATTGAGCCAAACCTCTGTCAGGGTTCCTCAAACCCAAAGTACAACTCCGTTTGCCAGGAATTCATCTCCATGAAGCATTTCCAGCACAAGGGGAGGGCATCAAAACAGCTTTTCACAGGAGCTGAACCTCTTTCACACCCCCAGGTGCAGCTGTGTGAGAAAGGACTCTCCGTTTTAACCCTACTGAAGTATCATGGCTCTTCTGGTGACGGTGGGGACAAGTGGCCTTTCACCGCTCCCCAAACTGCAACTGCAACTGCGGCAGCTGCAGCTTTTCGGTTTGCAGAGCAGCTCTTTGGTAAGTTTGTAATGAGGGTGTGCACCATGCCCTGTCACCAGCCCAGCACAATGGGGACCAGGGCACACTGACAGCACGCTGCCTCTGGGAGAGGACCTACATCCTCCACGCACTGCCACCAAAACAGTGTCAGCACCCGGCGTGGACCTGCTGCTGCAGGGCTCACCCTCGTGCACAGATGTTTGCAGTGAGAGCAACTGGGTCACTTGCCTTTGCCTTTCTGCTCTGGACATGGCTGCATCAAAGTCCAGATGCAGAGTACCTCCGTGTTTGAGGATTATGAATGCTGAGGGTTTGAAGCAGGGCGCTGGGGGAGATGCAAACCAGGCACCAAGTCTGTTCTCTTGTGAGCTTTCCCAATGCTTGACCACAGATGGTGACCTATCTTACTGTTTCCTACCTCATTCCCTCAAATTACACGCAGGTCCCAACACTACACCTTCTCAGCTCCATGCCTTGCATGGAAAACCTCCATTCACTCCAAATCTTTCATTTTTTTCCTCACTTTCCACATAACTTGCACCCATTTTTTTATTCCCCTGTCCTGCTATCAACTGTGGGGCGATTCAGCCTCCTTTCTTTTTTGTCTCCTGCCCAAGGAAGGGAATGTCAGAATTGATGTACTCAAGAAGAGGAGTCTGTTATCCCAGCCAAGCCTGAAGCAGACATATTCCTGCTCTGGGCTAGGTTCATACTATACTAGTGTACAGAGAGGTTTGTTTACTTTTGGTATCATCCTATTGCACTGCATTCAGATCCATATCAGCCAATACCCAAGCCACAGACAGCTTCAAAAACTCAGTGATGACACCATTATAAATGCATGCACAAGTCAAAGTCCTGCAGAAACATATGCAATATATTCCCTGCACGTTGGTTTATCACAAAAGGAGGCAGCTCATTTCTGGACATGTCCTCCATGGAGAGTGCATCATAGAGTACCTAGTCTGAGGTCAGAGCTCAGGGTGTTCCTCATTACCATCACCATCACCAATTCACTCCTCAAAACCCTCCAAATTATAAATCTACTTGACATGAACATCCAACCCATATGCCTTTCCTCCCAACTACCACTCTTGCCCTCAATACTTGCAATGCCTCAACCAGCTTACTCAGGACAGAAACACCACTCTTCTTGGGACAGCAGGAGGGATAGGTGGAGCAGTCACTCAGGACCCCAACCCTCAGATGAAAGCTGGTACCTGCAGAGGTCCCAGCCAGGGACCCCACCAGGGTCTGCCGTCCCCCTGGCCAGGAAGGAGCAGCCTGCGAGCACATCTATCGCTCAGCTGCGGGAGCCTGCAGCACAGCGAATTAAGTATTCAGCAACCACTAAACTCCCAAATAGACAGTAGGCGCCAGAATCCTCAGCTGTGGCTCCTTGGACTACACTGGATTTACGCTGATTTAAGCCAGCTGAGGATCTGCTCCACCAGGCCAAGTCCCGCTGGCCTACCTCAAGCTGATGGCTAGTTGACGTGACTGATGACTAAGATTTCCATTTAGCCTAACTCGAAGCATGAGCAGTGCCGATGTAGTGCTACCATTGTTGACTCCAACCTTTTGTCTCGGGCTGTAACCGATAGGCCTAATAACCAAAATCATACTGCATGCATTCATTCACCCTCTTCGCAAACAGCATGTTATTGAGCTCAGTGGTGAAAAGGCATGCACAAACACAATGGGGCTGGGATTAAGCCCAGCTGCATTACCAAAGTAAATACTTTTGCTGCTGACAGTTTGTCTGTAGGGATTTGGAGAAAACTTTTGTGCATCTACTTAGGCAACATATGGTTTTATTTTCCCTGTTAACAAAAACAGTAGTGGTCAAAAGTCAACACCCTCTGATGACTGTTCGGTGGCCAATGCGGAATGGGCTTGGTGGTCTAAGTCCAGTTCCTTACATGTCCACATAAAAATGAACCTCTTCCTGCATTCCTCTCTCACTTGGCACTGTGGTTTGCAGTCTCCGCAAGGAAGTCGAGGGGTTTTTGAGGTTAATCTCATCTGTCCTCCTTCCTGATTGAAAGCCATCAGTGACGTGGTTCAGGTTAAGATACCTTGCTAACTTCTTTAATTCCCCTTGTGATGAAAACCTTTCCACAATCTGTTTCCTTGAAGCCTGAAGAGAGTCAGAATTAATAGCCGGCAGCCAGGGCATGCCAGCTAGTCAGACTTCTAAAGCAAACACAGAGCCGATGAGGATGAGCACCATGCCAAGAACACAAATGGTTTGAATTTAGCCCTTCATCTCCAAGCCGAATGCATACTGTTCTCCAAAGATCTCTGCAAGACTCAATCAACAGCTGGTCACCTTCACATCTGAAACCAAGAAAATTCACAAGGGCCTGGCTTTAAATCTGGCGATTACTTCAGTGGTGTGGTAAAGGGCAAAAAGTTGGCTGAGCTTCCACGGGTGCCCATCTTACATAGCTCCAGTGAAGTAATCGGCAGATATGGGCATTGAGCATCACTGGGAAGAAAAAAAACACAACCACCACCACCATCATCTGTGTTGGGTTTGCATGGCAAGGCTTTGGTAGTGGCACGGCTACAGGAGTGGCTTCTGTGAGAAGCTGCTAGAAGCTTCCCCCATGTCCAATAGAGCCAATCTCCAGCACACCCTCCATAGTTGATCTCCCTGAAACATTTTAAAGCTTTCAAGGTGCAAACAGGTCTTGTCTATGCTGAGGTAATGAGAATTACAGCAACTAGAGCAAAACTGCTAACACTTAGCATCTGCAGGGTCAGAGGCAGCTTGAGAGCTGCAAAGGGGTGTTAACTAGACCAGCTACATGAAGTAATTATTTTTAAGGGAGTGTATCCAAGCTGGAACACAGCAATGTAGAACATTCATACTAAGACAGGTGTAATCCCAGGCATGGTGGGTGGGAAGCAAGGCTGGAAAATCGCAATTAAGAAGCCAAGATGTCATGTGTAATCCAGACTTCACCACCAAGATGAAGGTAGTTTTATTGAGGGCCAGATCCTGCATGATGCCCAGCTACTCCCACAACGTGTTTGCTATTCTCAGATGCTACTGACATCTCTGGAAGCTGAAGGTCCAAAGTATTTTGCAGGGGATGCTCAAACCTGCCCATGGACAGCCAGCAATGGGCAGGCTGCCAGGGCTGGAGGAGCTAAGCCAGGAAGAGAAAATGCTGCAGCTCAGGTTGACATGCAAAGGGAGCTTGCAACCGGGCCATCACAGTCCCATGGTCACACACGCATCCATCCACAGAGGAAAAAGGTAAAGCCAGAAATTGTTTCTGTTCTTATGAAAGACAATTGGTGAAAACAAGAGCTTATCTTCACATTTTTCTGTAGAAGTGTGTGGGGTTTCATTCAAAAAGCAAAAACTGAAAAATGTTTGGTTTCTGGCAAGTGAAAACTGGAAACTTTCTGGCCACAAACCAAAACAATTTGGGGTTTCTGGGTTTTGGTTTTGTTTTGGGGTTTCGCCAAACTCCTTAGCTTTTCTTTGCCAAAAAACTGCACATTTTTCAAGCTTTTTCTTTCTCAATGAAAACCCCAAAATTGTTGTTGAAACTGGACATTTCCCACAGAATTTTTGTGATTTTTTTTTAAAAGGCATTTTCGGCAAAAAGAATGTTTTGAATGAACGATTTCATCCAGCTCTGTAAGCAGATCCCTTGGAGGGACTATGACACCCTCACTTTTATCTCCTCTCCCCAGCTCACTTTTCTTATCCACGGGACTCAGGGCTGTGACCATGGTCTAGTTTTGACCACCAAGTGGCCAGACTTCACAGCTGTGGAGCAGCCATGCTGACCCTCCCAGGGACAAACAGCTCTGAGGTGGGAATGGCTTGAGCTCTTTCTATAACATACCTGCTATCTCTGTGGAAATTAAGAAATATAGCAAAGGAAAATAAGTACTGAAGTGTACATTCAGCAATTCTTGTACTTGGACCACATCTGGGCCTGTGGTTCTGGGAGATGAAGGTGGTGATACCTGTCCTCCAAAATGTCCAAATGTCATTTACCCACAGGTTTGTTAGAGCTGCTGGCCCTGGGTCCACCATAAGGTCCACAAATTACGTGGCTGATACAGTCTGCATTAATATTTAAGTTTGGCATAGGAAAAGTGGACCTGAAAAATGGACAGGAAAAATTAGATGTTATGGACTTCTAACACAAAACCACAATACAATAGCGACTAAAATGAAAATTAAGAACTTTAATACTTTCCTACCCCTACCCCTGAGTTCCTGAACTCAGAGATGGACCTGAAGAGTGAACCCAACTCAGAACTGAGAAGGTGTTTGCACCCTGTCTCCAGGGATAACTTTGTTCTGACCCAACACTGAAACCAGAAACTGCACAGAAATGAGGGAAATTTGGACTGGAGTCTGAGTCTGGAGTTTAAGACTGCACTTTTACAAGGCGGATCCAAACTACAATAACAAATCTCAACTTCCTGAAGGTCTGTGAATGTGAATTTGGACCGGGTTTGGAATTTCAGTCTTCCAACCAATCTCCCATTAAATGGCCATTGAAAGAGCCATTCTTTGCCTGCTTAAAACTAAGACATCGTGGAGTCTTTAGAATAAAGTAGAGCCACCTTATGGCTACTGTTTTTCCTGCAAATACCCTCTTTTCTTGCTTTCCACGTCTGTTTGGATGTTTTCTTTGGTTGGGACACTGAACTAGGTATTTGATGACCCTGCCAGAGCTAGGACTTCTGTGAGGAAGGCCAGGAGAATGAAGGCCAACATGGGGAGGGCAACTATGCATGTTGGTAGCAAGTAAGAGAGTATGCCAGGAGGGAGAGGAGAGATGAAGAGTCTCAAATTTAGGCAAAAATGGGATTGCTGTGCAGCAAAAATGCCAACCTGTAGGACTTTGAGCAGGATATTTGGAGGGATCAGCCAAGACAAGAACTGACAACAGGAAGAGATGGATTTTGGGTGGGTTGGAGAAGGGAAGGAATAAGGAACAAGTGAGTGAGGAGGAGGCAGGTGAGGGGCTGGTTACAAGGACGAAGGCGCCTGTCAGGAGCTGGGGACAGGTCAGGGATAAGGAGGAGGGTCTGAGGACCTGGTAGGTTCTCACAGGGCAGATGAAGAGAAGGGGGTAATGAAGGATTAAGAGGGCTGCGTGGTTGGTGAGGAAGAGGAGCAGATGAGGTTTTGCTTTTCTTTTATTTTTTGGCATTTGGATAATAATGGCCCTCACACTATTTTTAATCTGATTCCCAACAAAGTTTATTTAAGCCTTGACATAGTGCAACACTGCCTGTCAGCTGAGCGGTGGTTAACAGTCCTGTCCCCTAAGCCCAAGGCAAGCAAGGCAAGCAGAATAAATTAGTCTAAAATCTCTGCAAAAGGTTTCCCAGTTGCAACAGGGTGAACGCACAGGCACAGTAAATTACTGTGATTCAGCTCATTGTTAAGTTGTGTGTCTGAACCTTTCAAATACAGAAGAGACAATCTGTCATTAAAAAGCTAGAAACAAGCTAAAATACCCGCACAGGCTGGGTTTAGAGGCCCTTAAGCGGAGTGGTTAGCCTGGAAGGCGAGCTGGGGCTGCTCGTGATGAAAGCCCCACAAATGGAGAGGTGGGTGAAATGCCAGACAGCCCTGGGAGAGAAGGAAATATTTATGTTGATTTATTCTGACATTTGAACTGTAACGTCCTTATAATAAACCATGCCCCAGGAGTAGGTGTTATTTGGATTGTCTCAACACCAGGTAGTGAGAAACCCAAGAAGGGGAAACTGAGGCAGGGCCAAGGTTTGACATCCAGATGCCTAAAGCTGCCTTCGTGGTCCTTTTTCAGGACTGTTTTCACCCATCGTGTACTCGCATAGTTACGAGGATCTAGGAAGCTGCAATTCCTTTGCTTTCCAAAGCCGTTACTCAGGAAAAGACTAATTAAGTGGCGGTGTTATTACAGCAGGTCCTCGAGTCTCCGAACACAACCAGCGGCGATTAGGCAGGCGTCAGCTACTGGGCGGGATTTCCCACTGCCCAGCTGTGTAATTATCACGGCAGCTAAGCCAAAATCATTTGACAAAGAAAACTAGCTGCAGGCAGCGAGTCTGGGTGATAGCACATGTCCGGTGGGGAGAGAAACAATAACCTCTTCTCCTCTGTATTTTTCCAAAAGAAAGATCAATGAAGACAAGCACACCACGTTCCTGCAGAGGAGCAGATAGCAATATCGATTTCTGGGGAGCACCTGGAATAGGAATAAGGGGTACAATAAGGCTCACTGCTATTTTCTTGGAGAATTGAACATTCACTGCTGCCTCCCTCGCCTAGGGACATGGAGATGGAAGGTGAGAGCTGCTAAGGAGGGAGGATCTGTTGCACTGCTTAGAAATATGGACCCCATGCTGCAGTGTCACCCCTGCAGAGAGGGGCTGAGGGCTGTCTTTAATATCCCAAATAAAGCACTGAAGTGGACTTTGAGTGATGGAAAAGCTTTGGGTTTGTTTCCTGAAATTAGAAGATTTCTGTTGTCTGTGACCTTGTGTAACTTTGTGCCTTGGTTTCCCCATCTCTAAAATGATGGCATCTGTGTTAGCTTCCTCACCAGTTGTCTCAGCCACATCACTTAATGTCTTCAAACAAACTGGACAGAGCCTGGCCCACAGCTTGAGGGCTTTCTTCTGCCTGTCTGTGCTACCAGATGGACCTTCAAGAAATATCTTCCCTGTCTATAGTCACAAGGCTTTTAATTGCATCTGAAATGGCCATTAGCATCTCCAAAGCTGTTCTTCCCTCCCAGCAACAAGCTGGGTGCCAGCAGGGATGGGTGATGCACAGGAGGTAGCAGAGAGCCAAACACAGGAGAGAGAAACTGTGGGACAGGAACTGGAGTTATTTGGACAGGCATACGCAGCTCCTTGCTATGGATCAGCAATGCATTTAGTGGTGTAGCAAGACAAAAGCAGGTTAAGAGAAATGGAAGAGGTTGCAACTGCGGAATGGGAATATACCACCACCAGTGTAGTGTCATCTCCACCCCATGAGCTCCCTGCCAGGTCCAGTTGACCTGTGTAGGTAAAGATTGTTCCCCTGATTGTTTCTGGTATGCAGGTATCCCAGCACATCACAACATGGCGTAGACCCAGCTGTGAGGAGGTCAGCACGAGTCACACATCCAGCATGTGGCAATGGCCAGGACTAGACACAGGACCCACCTGGACCCCTGGCACAAAGGATGATGTGAGAGACAAGGTCCTTGAAAAGAAGGACAAGGACAAAAGCCAACATTTTCTAGAGTAGCAGCACAAAGACATCTATTTCCATTTATATGTAGTACTTGCCTACGCAAATCCGGTTTCATATCATCATCCAAAACTCTTTCTTTACTCTCATCTGAATTTATTTGGAGCAATCCTCTCCCTTCCTTCAAACAGCCAGACAGGACCTTTCCAATAGGTCCCTAATGAATGCTGTTTGCTTGGTGGAGCCGTAAGCTGGGACAGATCCCACTTGATCTTCTGCATGAGCAATTCATTGCTTTCATGAGGGTCCCAGCCTCGGCCTCTAACTACATTCTCAGTATCTCTGCAAATCTGCCAACCATTAGCAAATGCCTTCTCAGAGGGCTCTTCAACCTGCAAATCCATTTGCACTTAAATTGCCCAACACACAGCACTTGGCCTAGATGAGTAACGAAGTGTGTGACCTTCCAGCGATCAAGCATTGCTAATATCTCAACTATTTCAAATGTTTAATAACTTAATTTAATGCAGTGAGAACGATTTGATTGAATGCACAATATCTGTAGCAGCTAATTAACCACAGTAGCACAGAGAGGTCTTGGACTTCATACAACCTTTCAATATAATTACAAATTTTTAACAGCAAAATGAATTTAAATCCAGCCTGACACAGCAATCCATCTTCATCTCCAGATAAAAGGTATTAGCATTTAAACAAAAGCCATGAGCAGCAGAGAGAGACAAGCAGCATTAGCAGATGTGCCGAATGAATTACTAACCGCGCCGCAGGAGGGGAGGTGTGGACGAGTGCATTGCATTGTACAGGTCAGACTTACAAGTGACTTACACAGCCACTCACTTTGCTGGCTTTGCCTGTAATCCATGGGTTTATATGTCATGAAAAAGGCAAGGCCCTTTAGGTCTACCTGTGTCTCCTACGGAGGACCAGGTGTGTTGTTACTGACTCCTCCTCCTCCTGTGTGTTCAACAAGGCGCACACCAGCAGGCATGGGCGATCATATGTCTGCTTTTATTAGAGCTGTTTCCCAGCAAAGTGAACCCAAACACAACAACCCCCCCTCCTCTGTGCCTGGGTAGGCAAGAAAATGTCCCAATGGTCTTCTTGCTTCCATCTTGCAGTGCCCTGTGGGAACCCTCTACCCTCCCGTGAGCCATGCCAGGACCTTCTCCTGGAGCATCTTCTCCTCTCCTTTCTTGGCTTTCAGGGATGCGAGGATTTGGGTACAGAGTTTGCAAGGTCAGGAATTTTGATCACATTTGCTATAGCCATAATGGGGCTTTAACTGGACTTTAGAAAACTAGGTGGGATTCCTGGCCCCCTAATGCAGCATTTCAAGTAGTTCAGGGGAGTTGGAGGTGTCTCTTCCTCTCCACTGGCTGTAAAACACATCAGATGTGTGATTCAGGAAAGGAATAGGTTTGGGTCCATCCAACATGCAGAGCACAAAATGGTGATGGCATTAACGAATGCAACAAGCGTGACGTGGGGTCACTTCCTTGCAAAGCCCTGACATTCAGTAGACCTGAAAACTCAACAACCACGAGACATCTTCCCAGCCACCTCCCAGGTAATAATAACAAGAGGGGAAGAATATATATGGAGTTTTCATTTGTTTTCTTGGTTTGAGCCTTCTATGTTCAGAGACCCTCCTAAGAGCCATGAAGGTGAAAAGCAGATTTTAAGTGAAAGGTGAGATTTCTCCTTCAACAAGCAACCACCTGCACTCAGCTGCTTACACGAGGCATTTTAAGCCTCTCGGGAGCCTGTGCTAGTGTAAAGTCAGTGCAGTTAATTTCCATGGAAGTGCTCCCAATTTATACTTGTGTAAATAAGAGCAGGATTAGCCTGACAGGAAAACAGACAAAAAAACAATGAGAATAAAACACAAGTGTCCTACGATTATGATAGTGAGTAGCATTAGTGGATATTAGTAGCCCAGAATAAATAGACAGGACATAAAGGAACTATTTGTTCTTGCTGTTAAGAACCTTTCAGATTCCCACTTAGCTTGTATCTGTCAAAGACGTTTTTTTCCCAAGAGTTCGTGAAACATTACCATAAATCTGTCCCATGTAGAATTTTAATTGCCGAGTTCAAAACTAGGCTGACTCTGCCAAATGTGATAGCATCAGCTGGTGGCGTCATTTGTCATTGTTACAAGCAAATAAACCAGCGAGTTAATCAAAGGAGATGAAAAATGAGGTGGTTTCATTTTTTGAGTCCTGAATCCAATTCCTTCTCCTTTCTTCTCACCAGTCTGCACCAAAATGCCGACAGCACCAGCTGGCCAAAAGGCACTCATTCAAAAATCCATTGTAGACAACACACAGGCACATTCTCAGATGATAAAATCAAGGACAAATGGGAGGAGATCATAGCAAGTAGGAGACAAAGAGAAAAAAAAACAACTTTATCTGGACAGTGCATCTGAAGGAGATGAGCAGACAGGCAATCACTGCTGCTCAGACAGTACTTCAGTCCAAGGCCTCTCCATATCAAACTGACATGAGGTCTCTCTGGAAGGACAGAGTGGTGAAACATATTCTTTCATGGGTCCCTTGGCATGCTGCATAAAACACACAGAGATCGAAATCTGAATGAGTCCGAGCGTTTGGGAATCCTATTTCTCAGCAATATGTTGCCTGAAAACTCAGATCTGGGCTTTTGCTAATCCTACGTGAATCCCAACCATGAAGTGTTGTTGGACCGCATGATCACTGCCCTTCTCTTTCAGACAGAAACAGGGAATCGTTGCTTGCAAATCTTTGCTCTTAATATGCCAGTTCTGGACTTTAGTACTCCCAAAGTAGATGAGAAGACAACGGCTTTTGGTCAAAAGGCACTCTGACCCTGGAGGTGCCCATGTATGAAACACTCTGTGCACCTTTGCAGTGGCCAATACACAGAGCGTTGAGCAAGGAGCTGGTCTGAGGGATGGAGAGCTCGCTTACTGTCACCATCACTTTGCCCTGATCCTGGACTGGCTGATGTCACCCACTGTTCTTGGTAGGGATGGACTTGTGAAGCTTCCAACACAGGAGGGAGAAAATACCCATCTAGGGCTCAGCTTCACTTCCAGCAATAACAGCTTTGGAATGAAGGTCCCAGCATCTGCCTGCATTGGTGTTTATTCCCTTCTTAGATGCCTTTGGTGGAAAGACAGGAATTATGTCCCATATGGAGACCTAATTTATTTCATGCAGTAACACAAACCGATAGAGCAGGCTCCCTGTCCCTCGAGGGATTCAGTCAAAGGGTTTGCTTATCTCATGCAGGCTTCTAGCTCTGCTGAACCTCTGTGTAGAAGTGATGTGGCAAGCACCACACTTGAAGTCTGTAGAGATGTACAGGCACTCACAAATGACCACAGTCATGGGTTTAGCATTTGACCTGCCAGCTAAGCATACATGCTCCTAGCCTGTTACAATTGCAAAGTAAATGTATGAGCTGAAACCTTTGCACCTTGCAATTGTCAGTACTTGCCTTATGGTTCACCCCAGGACAGAGCCCAAGTCTTCCAAGTCCATGGCCAACACCAGCAAGAGCACCTCTCTTCATTCTGAATATTTTGAAGACCTCGTCACATACTTTCTTTTCTCACATTGTCCATCCTCCACAACCTCTCTAGCAAACTTTACTATGAATCTAATGCCAGTAGTCCTGAGCTTACATTTGTGGAGAAATGGAAGACTAAGAGAAAAACAGGGTATTCTGCACAAGTCTGTCCTCATCTTCCACACAACTGCCCTTACCCCAGCCACAAAAGCCCCAAAGTCGTGCATGTGTAACGTTCTCATTCCTCCTGCCTTTTTCTCTTTCTTAATTTTCCCTCTTTTTTACAAGAAAATCACACTTTATTCATCCCTTGACCTGAAGTTTGTTCAGGCAGGATCAGAACAGGTAAAGGGTGATGACCAGATAATTCTCCACAACCAGCCATGACTCCTTTAAACTCCATCTTCTTGGTGTCTTCACATCCAGAGTTGAGCAAGTCTGGCCCTGCCCAGGTGCTGCTCCCCTGATTGGGAGGTCAGATGGGGCGAGGTGAGCTACTGAGCTTTGACGTTGAGAGGCCAGAAGAAAAAAGCTCTTTTCTTCCTCAATAGATGTGGAAGAGGTAGAGAGAGCACATATTCCCTTTACTCATAGCTTCCACAGTTTTTAGAACTTCTAAACTTTCCCCATAAAAGTGGGGACTTACCCCCAGAACCCTACAGCTTCTATGAAAAAAAAAACCAAAATGGTAATTTACAGAAAAACAAAGTCGCTTCTCCCAGAGCTTGATCTTATGTTCTCTGAATTTGACCTCCTGTCCACTAATGTGTATGAAAATATCCTCCACAATGAAACATTTCTTCATAGGCAATTATCTTAATTTTTATTACACAGGAATTCCTTTTCCTGTCAGACAGGGTTTGAGTGAGCTGAACACCACTCATGGCATCTCTAGTTCCTCCCAACAGTTGTCACAGTGGATGATCTCACAGAATGTGCATTTCCCCTCCACAAAATTTCAAAATGGGACCACGTCCCTACAGATTTCCTACATCCTAGAAGGAGAGTGCATCTGATTTGTCCCTCCAACTCAATAACAGCAGTGGCTAGAGATGCTACAAGCTTCTAGGAAGCAAAGGTTGAGACAGAAGAGTAATGTAATAAACCATTGGAATAAAGCCATTGTAATAAACAAGCAGAAAGCAAATATGTGCTAGAAAGAAATAAACTGCAAGAAAGAAACAGCATGAAGGAAATCTGGAATAACTAGTACAGTAGAAGGTTTCTGCAGGTAGAACGTATGACCAAGGTATCTTCTCTTTGCCTAAAATGCAGCAATCAGCACGCTGGCTTAGTGCATACACTAGCAGGTGGCCTCAGAGGTCAAATCATCCTCAAGATCACCTCCTTTACCACGAGTGAGAGATCCTACTGCTGAATATCCTGAGATGATGTCTACTAAGGATAGCCTTTGTATCCCCACGTCTGGCATCACTGAGGATTGGTCATGGTCTCAGACCCCAGTGGCCTGTGCCAATGGCTCACTACATCGGCATGCTCCCATTCTGAAAGCAGAAACCAAACCAAAAACATGTGTCATCTTGCCAAAACTCACAACTCCACCCCAGATCTCATGACCTTTGAAATCTCAGATCCTAGAAGCAAGTCTTTTACCTCTACCTGGAAAGAATTCCTTGGTGGAGAGCATCCTGTCCCATACATCCATACTAAAAGAAAAATAGCGCATGTTTTCATTCAGCCCTACCAATGAGCTCTCAGCCACGCTGAAGAGAGCCATTGTGGAGTGACTGCTTTATAAAAGATGTTAAGACCTCTTCCAGACCATAAAATATGCAACAAAACAGAGTGCCAAATACCAGTCCTTTCCATGGCCCAAGACAAAGAGCCGCCCTGCAAAGCATTAATCCCTGCAGCTGCCTTGAACTATTCATGTCTCTCAGCTTTACGTAAGGAGCCATTCCATTCTAGCTACCGCTCTCCCCAAAGCAGAGATTTGCCGAGTCTTTAACACAATTAAAGGTCATTCTGTGAACAGAGAACCCAAAGATTTCAATGGGAGACTGTGACTTCTTAGCACAGAAGGCTAGACTATTTATTTTCAGCGGAAAGTAAATTTACCCAAAAATGCAGTTATGATTGTTTCTTCCTTACACACATCAACACTCCTTTCTTTTATCTAATAGCTTCATGGTTAGTACATTCACTTAGACTATGAGAGACTTCGCTTCAATTTCCTCCTCTTCCTGGGGCGATCTGAACGTCTTCCATCTTCCTGCCCCAAACCACCAGACCACAGGACGGAGCTACACAATTAAGCATTACCAAAGTGGGTTGTCTTACTGAGGTCAGCTCCGCAGGAGCAGCATGATAGCCTATGGGCCAGCTGAGGACCACACACCACCTCCTACTGCTGGGGATGGCAGCACCCAGCTTCAGATGCCCCCTAAGAGAAGGTGGCTGCAGGACACACAAAACCACCTGCAGAAACGTGGGAAGCATCGTGGTTTGCTGAACTCTGGGAAAAATATACTCCCAGTCTAGATACGGGCTGCAATGTGCCATCTGAGTCACCGTGTTACAGACCTCTAATGGGATTTTTCATTTTCTCTTACTGACACTATTAAACTTTTCATACTTAAACACGAATATTGGGAATCCTAATCTACAGGCTAAAGAGAGAAAGTCTCTCCTGTAGCAGAAAAGATTTTCAGGGTTTCATCATGCAAAGCTCTAAGAAGTTGATATGAAGAACATCCTCTACTGAATATCATATAGCTTTGTCACGGGACTAATTGCCTTAGAGTTTGGGTTTTGAAGCTGTACGCTCCACTGGTGGGGGAGGAAATTGCATCTAAATTTTCTTCACTGTGGGTAAATGCCCAAAGCGATGGGCCTTTGGATATAAGGCAGCTACCGTTATTATACACGGCTATTTGATTCTTTGCTTTTTGTACTAAGGCCCAAAAATAAAATGTTTTCCTCTAAACCAAAACAACATTTGGCTCAACACAAGAATGTTTTTTAATTTCTTGGGTTGTTGAAAGAAAGCTAAAAATTTTAAGCTTCGCTGGAGCAAAACCTAAATTTTTTACAAATGTAAAACTGTAACTAAGGCACACAAACAAACAAAAATCTGTTTCTCACAGATCAGCTTCTCATCCCAATAAAAGGTCTTTCTCCAAACCACTGGCTTTCAGTGGATATGAGATGCCGCCTTTGGTGATTTACTTATCTGGAGGCTATGAGACCTCCACTTAAAAGCAACTAGCAGAAATTGACCCTAGTAACAAGAAGTCCATGTTTCTGGCACAAAAAGTCATTTTGCTCCTTCAGGTGGCAGTTTATGACAAGATCTGTAATAGTGAAACTCATTATACCAGCAGCCAGGCCTTATCTCACTTATTTTAACTCAAAAGGAGGCAAAATGAGAGTCTGTGATGCTGCACTTCAGCTAGGGTAGGTCACTTGGAGGGGTCTAACAGGCAAAAGACTCTCTCTAGAAGATAAGTCCCCACCTACCACCCAGCACAGTCCCTCTGAGGAGCAAGTAACTTGCCCAAACCACTCCCTAGTGTGCCTGGCTCACACCTTTGGATGAGCACTGAAGTCTTGTGGGACAAAAACAAAACAAAACAAAAAAACCCCAAAAACAACAACAACAACAACAACAACAAAAGAAAAACACCAAAAAAAACCTCACCCAACCAAAACCAAACCACTAAGAGCTGGCAAGATTAAGCTAATTTATCCTTCCCTGTGAGCCACTGAAGTATTTTTAAATGGAGCTTGACCAACAGAACCCACCTCGCTTGTACTGTCCATGCAGTAGACAAGAGCTTCTGCCCCCAGGCAATGTCTTCTGGGCATCGTTCTGAATAGGAAACAAAAATAAAGTTGTTGCATTAGCAAGGGGACTTGTTTCCCCCACTTCTCTGGTTCCCAGCTGTCCCAAAGCCCCTAACGGCTCTGGTGCCCTTACTTGCAAGTGCTCTGATGAAGTACTACCAAACCCTGGCTCCCAAGCCTATCCCACACCAGTTTTATGGAACAGCAAACCCTTAGTTTAGAGGTTCCCAGAAGTTTAATGTGCAGTGACTAAAATAACCTGTCCGTTTGGTGACCCAAAAAGGCTCAGACAATTACATATCCATCGGGATTCTCAGAGTTGTGGGGTACATGGAAATTGGTCTATATTGAGCCATGAGCTGTGAAAGCATTTCTACTCCTAAATATGGACTGGGGGGGGGGGAAATCAGGTCAGTGTTTTTCCACTGATTATGGCATTTATGATCTAAATTTTTGGGTAAGTTACTGACAGCAAGATGGACGCGATAGTAAAAGTTCAGGTATGTTGGTGCAGGCTCATCCCTCCTGTGTACCAGCTCCAGTGGGGTTAAAGAAGACGTTGCTCCAAACACCCAAAATAAGGGTTATTAATTACGGGCTGCTTTATACTGTCACATGTCAGTGTACCCAACTGTAGCAGTATATTAGGTAACCTGGTCTTAGAGGGAAGCCACATCTAGGGTTATACAATTATACTGTATACAGTTATATTATACAGTTATAGCAATTTGGGAAAAACACCTTTTGGAGTCCTTCTCTAGCACTGCCAAAGGACTATTCAAAAGAGGACATAAAAAAGCAAAACAACTCCTCCAAACAGATATATTTTAAGATGCACTGAAACAATGGATTTTGAACTGTACAGATTAAAAAGCTGGGGTGGCAGACCTAATGAACCTGTTTTCCTGAAGGCTTTTCCCCTACAACAGGTCCACACTGTCCCAGGCCAGGAAAGACATGGCCAGTGGTGCCCTAGGTGCTGCCCAGCAGTGGCCTCATCCCAGGCGCATAATCCAGGTCCCTCCTCTCACTCCCATCAGTTTGCACAATTAAAAACCAAATGACACAACGTTGCCTTTGTCAAATTTGGTTGACCGAGTAATTTAGGTGAAGATAATGAGTGGATGGCAGAGATGCTGCTGAGGAAAGGACCAAAGGTGGAGCAAAACATATCGAAGGTACTTGGAAAGATCCCTGGGCTTTGAGCTGGCTACTGAATAACCACAGGCAACTTGACCTGAGGCAGACGTGCATCAGGCTGCTTAGGAGTGCGCACACTACTGAAATCCATGTGCAGGGACACGTTTCACTAATATTTCACTGACTTGCACAAACCCTCTAGCCTGCTCTGTCTGAACTTTCAGGGACACAGGCTTGAACCGTCCTCAGCTACAAGCCCAAACCCAAACTCTGTTAGTAAAGACAGTGGAAATCAGGACCAGGCTTTGAAATTGTGGGTAGCATAGACTTCAAGCACAGCTAGACTCCCATGGTGGATGGAGATGCTGCTTTCCACGCCCCTTTTCATGGCCTTTCTTCGCCTGGGTGAGAAACGAAAGGCTTTACACCCAGCCCCTGGGCTCATTCCCGGCAAACCAAACAGCAGCAGTTCCCACAAAACAGGCCGCTCCGCTCTCCAAAATCACAACTCAACCCCCTTCACGGAGGACGACAGATCTATCCCAGCTCACGGCGTTCAGCCCAGACACATGCTACGGGGTTGGTAGGAGCATCACTGGGAAAACCCCGACCCAGCGCCGCTCCGTTATTAAAATGTGCCTCGCACTCAGCCAGCAGAGCCCTGGGGACCGATTCGGGTGCGACGACCGTTTGTTGCTGCTGCTGCTGCTGCACATTTTGCAAATATCTGATGATACAGCCCCTCTCCTAAAGGCACCACAATATAACTAGGCAAAAGTGCGATGGAAGGAAAGATAAAAAGAAGACATGGGTAGGTTTGGCACACGGCCTGCTGCTCTCTTCCTTTGTTTACAATATGTACGAGGGAGAAAAAGCAGAGGAGAATGAAGGATTTTGTGTATTTGCAGTGCACACAGGTCTCGCAGCATTATTAAAAGCTAATTTGATGATCTGCTTTTTACATTCTGTTCTTCCCAAGATTTGTGAAAAAGTACATGAGATAGGCAAAAAAATGAGGTGTGAGGGGATTCTAAATCTCTCTCCAAAGACAATTAACTGTTATGATTATTCACTAATAGTGAGTTCATGTTTGCAAACTAGCCTGACCGCGGAATATGCTAAACACGTTATCATCAGCTCTGAGCTGCGTGAAACCTGATAGTACTTCAAAACACGCCTCGCTGTGAGGAGCGTTGCTTGCTTTTTTATCTTCTGCCTCCAAATTTCAGTATTATTTTAAAACTATAATTGAATTTCAATCGTGTGTGTGTGTGTGTGAAGAAAGGAAACACTTCTCCCAAGATTTACTGCATGTCTGTTACTGTGTGGGCTGTTTTGACTCTGCAGCGTAGCAGAGACCATGCAAACCGCGCGCTATTGGAATCGGTTCAAACTTTTACAGTCCTTCAAATTGGGGCTGGAGCCGGAGAGGAAATACTAAAATCCTGTATATACAACTTCTGTCTGTGAGGGGGAGAGAAATTCCATGAAAATTAAGAACTCAATGATGTATAAATTTATATTCTGTTTAAAGGCTGGGTTGGGTTTTTTTCTTTTTTCTTTTCTTTTTTGGGTCTTTTTTCTTTTTTTCTTTTGAAAAAACAGTTGAACTCTTATATAAGGAAACCTAGGATCTTTAAATAACACTGAGTCCTGCGAGCTGGTGGTAGAATAGGGGCTCAATCTTTTTAAGCCAAGCCATCTAATTAGCATGTGAGCCAAGTTTTATAAAGGTGAGTCAGTTCAGATGCGTTGCTCCCGAGAAAGCCGAGCCAATTTCTTTTAATGGCATGTGTTGTGAGTAATTAAACCGGATTCTGCAATCAGCATATTGTCCTTCCCGGCTGCAAACAGCCACCAGTAGGCTACAGCCAACATGCACATCCACAGCAGCTCCTGCCCAGCAAAGACCGGCAAGCCCCACGGCCAGGATGGAAGGAGGAGAGGTTTCAGGATGCTTTTAGCACCCTCTGATGGTTGCACAGCCTTGCCCCAAAGAGCCTTTCAGAACAAACAAAAAGCAGATATAATAACCTCATCTTGGCGTTTCCTGTTCCGCCAACACGATGTCCAGTGCCTGGTACCCAACTGGATCCGCTCTGCCAGTACGGTCCTGGTGCAGCACTGGTTTTGGAAACACGGACACCGTGACCCACTCTCAGTGGCTTTCCAAAGGGATCTCGCAGCCTCCCCGACTTCTGCACGCGGCTCTCATCCAGAAGGAAGCCGCTTTAACCAAGACTATTCCCATATTGTTTCCATTATATTTTTATGACTGTCATGTGGACAGGGGAAAAGGGGAGGCAGAGGGAGACAAATAAAAGAAAAAGAGAAGCAGGACGTCAAGTTCTGCCTTTGAGGAGGCAGCTGACAAAAACGTGAGGGTCAACTCCCTCTAGCACATACTTGCAAACTCTGAAAATCTTGAGTGAGCGCAGGCAGCCCCGTGATGGGAAGGACCAAGCGCTTCCCTCAAATGCAGTTTTACAGCCCTTATTGCAAGCAAGAAGGCTACAACCTCAGCCTCCCTCCCTTTTTTTGGTTTTTCCTTTGGCCTGGACAATTTTCTCTCAGTCACCCAGGTCAGGAGAAAGTAAGCACAACAATTTGACAAATTGCTTTCTGCAACCCTTGCACGGCTCCAGCAGGATGCAGCGCTCAGCCCTTCCCCAGCCGATGCCACGTGCTTTTGCCCCGGTGGTGACACCACACGACCCCGTGGGTCACAGCACCCCAATGGACACGTCACAGCAGGCCCTGGCTGTTTGCAGCTCACATCCACAGGGTCACGCACACCTATATGTGTCCCCAGACCCTCACAATCCAAACAGTCTTGTCCCCCATCCCTGTGACAATTATCTGACCCTGGTGAGCCCCATCTGGAAAATGAGATCGTTTTATTTCAGTCTGGGTCCGTCAACTGGCTCCCACTAGTGCTGACAGGTTAAAGTGCTACAGCTTGTCCCCGTGTTGATGCCACCATGCTAGAGGAGAGTTCATCTCTCCTACCCCACATGGATGTCCATGCCAGCAAGCTTTGACTCTGCTGCGCTGGTCTCCATCAATCCCTGCCCTCCCTCCATGTGCTAAAAATGCTTCTGGAGTTTGTCCTGCTGCCAAAGGGCAGAAAAACAGAAATCTTGCAGAATTTGTCAGTAGGAAAGAAGTTTGCTAACCTGGTCAGGGCATGAAAGACAGAACCAAAGACTTCTCATTTGATTGAGAATCGTGTGGTGGTATCAGGAATGGCTATCGAAGGAAGAGACAAGAGAGACAGATGAAAAGGGGAAATCATCTTCTGAAAGTATTTTTACTTAGTACAAACCCTGCACTGGATGCAAGCTCTTTCTGCACCAGGTCCTCACTGTGCTATTTCTTAGACTTGTATGTGAGCATCTCACCTTAACTCTCCAACATCTCCTGAAATAAAGAATGTACAGTTATTGCCTTTGTGTTAGGGTACAGGCAAGGCTCAAGGCAGGACATCACATGCAAAGTGGTTGCATCCAATACTCTTACAAGGTGACAGCAAGTGCTGGGTGCACATAACTAGCATGGATTATCTTGTCCATGTATGGCCACGTGTCCACAGATATTGTTTTAACCTCTTCCTAGAAAATGTCTTTTTTATCATGGAAATTTTCTGCCCCCTCCAAAACCATCAGACATAAAATGTGCATTGCAGTGCTTTATGGGAACCACAGCTTTCTCCTGGAGTTTCCACTTTCTGCAGGGTCAGGAGGCACAGCCAGACTGCATCTCCACAAATGCACCATAAGAACTGCTTGCAACCAAAAAGGAGACAACAGGATGGGCAACCAGGTGGCAGAAACAAACCAGGTTGGGAAAAACAAATTACCACTGCCACTTTCAGCTGCAACATTTTCAGTTCCGTTTTGACAGACCTGAAAAGACTTGTTTTCATCAAAAGTTTCTGCAAAAGAAAAATCACTTTCAGGCAAGGACATATTGTTTCCTTCTGTTCTGCCAAGTGATGACAGACCTTGCAGAAGCCCTAAGCATAGGTGAAGTAGGAGAACCACATAAATATAAGCTAAAATACAGCTATACTTCCTTCCTGTGGAATACCGTCAACCCTTGTAAATTCTGCAACGTGAGCAGCTGGGTCAGAGGCAGAAGGGAACAATAAACAACAGAGGAAGCAATTGCTGGCATTGCTGGAGAAGCTCCTAGAAACCCTAAGAGTGGGGTCCCCTGCGGTGCTGTGGTCTGTGTGCTGAGTTCTTGTGGTCTCCAGTGGGGTTCCAGGCCAAAGAGGGGATGAGAAAGCAAGGAGAGGTAGAATAGTTGCTGCAGAGTCACCTAACACATCTGTGGCAAAGCCATGTTCTCCATCCCTTCACACCCTGTCTGGAGACCCGTGTGTAGACACAACAGTATGTCAAAGATGGGCAGCAACCTCTCGCTCCCACAGTTTGTGCCTCTTTTTCTATCCATGTCCTCCATGATGGCTGGAGACAGTGGGACAAGCTTTAGTATAATTTTTTTTAAAATCATCCTGAGATGGAGAGTGCACCACCTCTCCAGCTGAGTAACTTAGGGTAGGAAGAGGCATCTCTGAATGACATGGCACGGTTTGATCTCATGCTTGCATCACTTTTTAAACTTCTTAGGGAAAAAGTAAAACTATTAACTTTGGGGTCTCTCACCAATGGGTTGTGTGTGGTTCCTCAAACATCGGCACAGCTCCTTCCTCAGTTGTTAGCAATTTCTCGGCATCCTTTTGGATGCAGCACAAAGGCAGCATGACTGCACCACACAACGTCACGCAGACTCAATCTCCTGGGCATCATCACGCTCGTGCGCTGCCACCTAGGACACGCTGGCAGGGACATCAGCTGCCCAGGTTGTCCTGCAGGTCTTCGTTGGGAATACGCAGCCCACTCTGCCCCAACACCCTGGGGCTGCCACGGGCGCCAGCCACTGTCAGGCCAGCTGAGATGTGTCTACACATCCCTGCTCCCTAGGTAGTCATCTCCTAAAAAAGCTCATTTAGGCCGCAGAATGAAAGCCGAGAGGAGACACGGTTGCTGTCTATAAATACATCAGGGGCAAGCACCAGGGAGGCAGTTGAGCTATTGAAGCTAAAAGACAATGTTGGCACAGGAACAAACGGGCATGAAGAGGCCAGGAATAAATTAGGCAAGAAATTAGAGAGAGAAGACAACCCTCTGAGAAGCTCTCGCCTGGAACAACTTTCCAATAAGGACTGCAAGACACAAACCGCTTTTCTGTCGGATGGATTTGACTAAATTAATAAAGATGTGGGGTGGACGTGGGGTGGCTGTATGTCACTGCTGCCTGAAACACAAAGGGCCACTGCGTGCATCCAGGTGATCCTTCTTAGTCCTACATCCTGGTTCTTATGAATGTGTAGGTACCACCTTGCTAAACACATAGGTAAATACAGAGATATAGCTATAAATGCTAAATTTGATCTAAGCTGCCCCAATCTCCCATCAAAATGTCCATGTTCGGGAACATATTTAAGAGAAAAAAGCCCACTGTAACTTTTTCCATGAGTTTGGCCATTTTTGTTACCTGTTTTGTTCTGGTGTCCACCAGGACGATGCTGCAAAACATGCTGACAAGGAGCCATGGTCCCTGCTCCACAGAGCTAGTGCAGGTCTTCTCCAAAGTGCAGGTGAAATTGGAATTCACTCCCTTGACAAGGAGAGGGTAGGACTAGACTGCTCATCCTGTGGGAAGAGGTAAGGAAATGGCCTCATCAATCCAGAAGACCAGGTGGAAAAAACCAGTAAGACTTACCTGTCCTGCTGTCAAGACCCGCTAAGATAACGCATCTTGCCATCAGTGGCTGCCACCACCACATCGTGCTCCCAGCCCTCCACAGTCAAAGGCAGAAGCAAAACAAAGCCCTAACGTGGAACAGAGAGCTCCGTCCCTTTGCACTGAGAGGAAGGAAAGCCACAGCGCAGCCCAAGCACAACACAGCACTGGGCACGGCCACGGCGCTGGCAGCCTGTGCAGCCTTGCAGGCTGCTGCCCCATCTCACTCATGGACAGTGCTAGCCAAGGGGATGCAACATCACTGCCCCTCCCTGGGGTGTGATTTTCCTCCGGAGGAGGAGGAGGAGCACATGAGCATCCTCAGAACTTTAATCATGTTTACAAGGTCCAGCCTGTATAGGTGGAGTCTCCCTCGATGCTGTGCCTGCTGCAGGGCTCCCCAAGGAGCCTTTTCACCCCATGCACTGCAAAGCCATGGGTGGGCAGGGAGGTGGGCAGATAGCTGCAGTTCACTGCCTGATTCACGCATACAATTGGGGATTTACAGCAGTGGAAAGGGGAGAGCCCAGCTTTCCCGAGGAGCTCTGAACACTTCCCATCAGCCTTGATACCAACGCAAGTCTAAGTAGTAACATCTACTGGAGGGAAATTGTAGGTGCTCCCAAAATCATGTTCACTATATAATGTTTTTTCCTCCTCTTGCCTGGTCTAGTGGAGGGTGTCCCTGCCCATGGCAGGGGGGTTGGAACTAGATGGTCTTTGAGGTCCCTTCCAACCCAAACCGTTCTGTGATTCTATGATTCTGTAAGAAAGTTCTGGTTTACCAGCTGGAGATTTACCAAAAGCCATCCCCCATTGTAAGATCACACTTTTGAAAAGACTGCAGAAGTAGGTTTGTGCTTAAATATGTGTGATGCATAAATGTGTATGATGGATGGGTTCCCTGACATTTCTGAGATAACCTGAGTATAGTTTAGATAACTCAAGTACTGTAACTCAGATTTGTTCTGTAAACACTTCTAGGCTACATTATCTTTTACATCTATTTTACTCAGGCTTTATTATCCCAGTCATCCCAAATGAGGGCCAATAAACCCTTCCTACCACACCCCATATCATATGTTCCCTATATACTTCATATTTAACAGACAAAGTTCACTAGGGATATTTTAATCTGATTATTTTTAAAAAATACATCTAGAAAGGCAACTCAGGGCAGATGGGTAAGAGAAAGGCCTAATTACTAAACATATAACTCATATATAGCCCTCAATTCCTCTCTACATTTAGGTTCAATCCTGGGAACAGTATTACCAAGCACAGCACTCGCTGAATATATTTTTTCAATAAAAATCAATGGCTGTTCTCACAGGCACAGAATCAGCTTACATAAAACCCACAAGTTCTTCTTTTGGCCCACTGACTTCACGTATTGTTAGGATCTTTCTGACCATCGGAGACTCTGAAAATGTGAGCATTTATGTCAGGTTTAAGAGATGTTGGATGGGGGACTGTCAGGAGAGGAGCCATTTCATGTAACTCTCCTGACTCCCAGAGAGCCACAAAAGGCTCCACCACATCTACAAACACATCTAGAGGAAAACAACTGAATTTAATTCACTTTAACAACAGAGAGAAACACGATCTTGCAGCTGTGTAATAATCAACCATGCAATAGCCCATGTATTACAAGCTTAATATTTACTCCCAAAACATTTTCACCTCAGATGCACTTGGTTTGTAGACTTCAGGAACGTGCTCCCACTCCTCCTAAAGGAGATGAAGGAAGGGGATGTTTGAAAGTCCTCTCCATTCTGCACTGCCCAAGATGTTCTCCCCCTCACCGCATGCCCTGATGGAGCATAGCACGAGCCCAGGAGCTAACCCCACACTTGTGAATTGAGACCGTCTACCCATTCCAGCACACAGCTCGCACATTTTTGTTTCAAAATGAAACGGTGTTAAGGAGGCCTTTGGGAAATGAAACAAAAATGGCATTTTATTTCTTTTTTTTTTTTTTTTTTCCTATCCATCACTTCTCCTCAAGACCTCAAGTCCCAGGACATCCTGCCTGACACAATCCAGAGCTGGCCACTTCAGGCTCTAAATGAAGTCACAGCTTCGGGGTTTCCAAGCAGAAAGTTCACTAGAAGGGCTGTGGGGGGGGTGTTTGTCCTTCCGAAGTAGAAACCTGGATACTGTTGCAAAGATAGGAACTCAATTCTTTGAGGAGCAGGGCAAACCCATGAATAATTTTTCTTCTTGTACCCATATTGGTGGTGTTTTAACAAGGTATAGCTTAATTCGAAAGTGTTCACAGCAGCTTACAATAGTGACAAGAATAAATGAGCCATGACATTTCACTCCAAGAGCAGTAGATGGGGAATTCACAGATGGGAATTTGTGAAACCTATGAATTCCCTGCAGCTGCCTCCTTTCTCTGTATTCGTCTGCAAGACTCATTTTTCAGTTCCCTGTTATAACACAGAAACAACCTCCCCTTATTCACCAGGGAGCCGCAAGAACATAAGATGCTTAAATATTCTTGCATGGGAACATCTCCTACGTACTAGAAGAACATCCCTCCCTCCATACCCTCCAACACAAGACAACAAGCCCCAGCTCTGCCAAAGTAACAGCCTCAAGAAAGAGGAAAGGAGGTAATCCCTTCATGCTTTTTGTACCCTGTAAGTAAAGGAGCATAGGAGAGGCACACTCTGCGGCTAAATGTGCTATTATTTCTGGAAATATTTCTCTTCTTTATGATCATGCATCACTTCACTGTCACTGTGCAGGGACTGCAGTAGATATATCTGCTGTGTCTTCAAGCATTACTCTTGGGAGCTATGTGAAGACTCACAAGTCCATGAATTTCAGCCTCAATTTCCTTGCTTTGCTTATCTTTCAGATGGAGAAAAAGGGATCCACCTTGAAACCCAATGACAACAAGTTAGCCTGTTTCACCCCTACCCAAAGCAGGCAGGAACATACAATCTGGAAATTGTCATCTCCTTGTAGAAGTGGCCACTTATTTTCAGGACCCAGTAAGTCAGAGTTAGCTTCATATCTGAAGCCTGGCACAGCTTTCCTCCCAAATTTCCTATATGAAATTTTTGGCTTAACATCTTTTTTTTCTGCAAAATTGCTTTTGAGCATTCAACTATTTTCCTGCTAAAGTTTGCCTTATGCTGAGATATGAAAAGCACAGATTTTGGCTAAAAAATAATCACTCTGGTCGGAAAGTTTCTATAGACCTCATAAACTCCACAGTCCCAAGTAATTTAAGGCTACAGCCCCAGGGTTCCTTTTGGGATAGACTTTGACTGAACCAGGAATTTGGTTGACCACCATTCAGTTCCCAGTGGAGACTGGCACTTCAGCAGATATTTTACAGTTTGAGATTGATTTCAGGATTGTGGCTCTGACAGAAGCATCTGTTGTGTTGCATGGACCATTGAGACAAAGGTTGTTGCAGCAAGAGAGCTCTGACCGCCATCCACACGATGAAGCAGTGCAAGAAGGGAGGAGTCATCCCTCCATGGGTCACTCTCCTCGGCCTCTGGTCCTCAGATCATAGACTACTGGCTTCCCATGCCAGGCTCATTTTACTCCATTCCAGAACATTGCAAGCTCATTTTTACAAATCTTTCACCATTTTCCTCTAAAACCCCTCCTCTGCCAGCTGAAAGGTGGCTTCTTCACCTCCCATGTTGGGATGCAGAGGGGCACCCACCCCAGCTCAGCCACCTGGGAGCCACCAGCCATGCAGGATGCCAGGGCCGCGGTTTCCAGCGCAACAAAAATAACATCAAGACTATCAACCTATTTCAGGACCATTCCCTCATGCAGGGCTACCCGGCCAAACTATTCCAGGCTGCTACTGTACTTGCTGATGGACGCTGCCTGCGTGTGCCCGGCATACTGTACATTCCCTTGTAAGGGCTTGCCCCATTCCCTGCTGTGCTCTGAGTTGTCATCTGGCTGTTTGCCCCACACCTGCTGACAGGAAGGTCCCCGCAACACCCACTCTTGAAAACCTTCTCCTGGGAGCTCCCTGGCAGGCTACAATGGCTTCAAATTGAGGGAGCTGCTCCCAGGGCAGAGCTGAGATGGTGCATCGTGATCCTGCGGTGCAGCATCCTATGCAGCAGACACATGCTTCTCATTAGGAAACTGCTTTAAAAACCACTCCTACATTTGTTGGATCTTCTGCAGTCAGCTAGAGCCTGGGACTAGGGCATCGGAGGAGGGAGGTGGATGTGAGAGCTGGGTCCAACACAGAATCCCCTCCTAGGGTCTACATTGGAGATCCTAGAGTTGGAGCTTTGCTCTGGGTTTATCATCACTGATGCCAGCAATTTATAACAGCAAACCCAAAACTTTTATAAGGTTCACAGTGGTACTTTGATCATCACTCAGGAGCAGGATGGTAGCAGACTATGTTGGTATAAACCTTATGAAATGGGATTCTGGGCCACACCAAGGTCTGCAGGGATGAGTAATACTAATGAGGCAATCTTGGAAGAGAAATAGGTAAAAAGCAGTGGATATGGGCCTTTATGCATGTCAAAACATTTCAGATCTCAACCCAGAGTGCTAAGGACTGGGACCTGAATTCATCGTATCCAGTTGTATTTTTAATAAGATGTCTCACTGCCCTGTGTTTTCTTTACAGCCTGTGAAGATGATTCAAACTCCAGGTCTAGGGAAACTCTTCTCTCTCTCTATTGGCTTCAGAGAGAACTTAGACCAGATGCCACTTCAAAGTTAAGGACCTGAGTTAATGGGTGAACCTAAGCTGAAACCTCCAGTTTACCACCAAAGCTAGTAGAGCTCCCGTATAAACCTCCCCGTAACACATTGAACCTGATGTCTGCCAACAAAGGACTGTGGGAAACCCCTTCAGAGCGTGGAGGAGGATGTGGCCTCCGTGGCCAACCAGCTGCTGAGCCTCTCTGCTGAGATGGGTGGTCATACCCAAAATTACTGCCACAGAGGGGGCAAATTCTTGATGTTGAGAGCTCTCCACCAGCAGCTTAATTGAAAACATCCTGAGATGAGCGAGTCCCTGATGGACATCAGCTGGCAAGTCAACAGGTTGGCTCCAAACTTTCTTTGGGGAATGGAGCAGCCGCCTCTGAAGTTACACACTTAACCTCAGTAATACAAATGTGTTTTGATTTTCCCATCTGCCTTTTTGCCCCGCTGAAAACACAGAAGACATGGTGCTCAAAAAGCATCTGTCCTCCTCTTCCTCACCGTGCTCCCTTCAAAATCTGCCCTGTATACAAGACAGTATCTCCCTTTTGAGCTTTTCAAGGGCACATCTCCTCCAGCAGCCTGCATCCTCCAAAGATTCTGGGCACCTAAAAAATGCATAGCAGGGACTTTGAACTCTGAGCTCAAAATTCACATCCCTAAATCTCACACACCTGCTGCTTAAGTCCTGGAGGTGCCTGACATTGATAGGGACCAAGGTTCCTACTAGCAAGGTGCCTACCTGCCTGTTCGTGCACACCTCCTCTCTCTGCAGCACTGTTTTTTCCTTCTGATTTAAAGCTTTTCCTTACACAAAAAAAAATACATATACCAAATTTAAAAATAAGCATTATTCTGACCATGCAATGCACATCAAGCCAAAGAGCAGCATAAGTATGGAGTGCCACGGTTCTCTCAAAAGACTCAAGATGCATTTTGGCATTGCTCATTTCTCACACCATGCACAGCCACAGAGCTGTCAAACACTTGGGTTTTGCTCTGGAAACGGATCCCTCATCAGCGCAAAGCACAGCGGCCGTGACAACTCGTGTCACGGGAGGCACCAAACACCTGCCAAGAACAACAGAACGGACAGGGCCATGCATGGAACCACGCTTGCAGCAGCAGATGCTGCCTGCTGCTCCAGTGACCCGCAGCCATCTCGCACTCCTATCTGAGGAGCTGACAATGTGACTAACTGACACTGAAGCATGAGATTTTGTGTCCAAGGAGCATCATTTGCTGCAAAACCTCCTTTCCATTTGCCATCCATGGGGGTAAGTCAATCAGGATAGTTAAGCTTCCAAAATCAACAGAAGCTCTGCGGCTTTTTGGCAGCAATGTGTCCCTGCTGTCTCTGCAATACTGCTTCCAGACATGCACAGCCTTCAGTCGAAAGCACCACTCGACACTGGCCACCTTCAAAAGTTCACCCAGAGATCCCGAGGCAGCTCACTGCCCCATTGCCCCACGTTGAGATGAACCACTTCACAAAATCTGGAAGCCGTTCCCTTGACCCATCAGATAAAGCTGCTGCAGGAGCCAATTTCTCAGCAACACTCCTGGCCTGCAGCTGAAGTAATTCCTGCAGTAGCCCAGCCTGATAAAACTGCTGCTAGATTCCTCCCTTTTTGGCTGAAGATTTAATTTGAGATCTAGTATCCCACTGTGCACTCCCCTAGACTTCCAAAATGTTCTTCTCTAAACAGCCTTCCCGTCTCGCACTGCCAGGCTTTGCACATCTGGAGTCCAGACTTCATTGTCACTGACCCAGGACTCACCATAGTTCTCCTCCAGCTCAAAATTAAACTCATACAGTTGTCCCGATTTGAGCACAACCCTTCTGCCAGGTGGTGTCAGAATCCCACAGCGCCAGGTCCAACAGCTCACGTTCACTTTTAAAACAAAACAAAACAGCCCCAGCTCAAGGCACCCACACTGAATTTCTAGGAATCCCAAAAAACCTCCACTGTGTCCTTAGGAATCACTACGGCCTCTCCACCCACATCAGGCTGAGGATGAAATCAGGGAAAATCTATTATCGGGCTTCTTATTTCCCCCCAAGGTAGAAAAAAAACCCAGAATAGCCCATGGAAATGGACTGTGTTGGTACCCCACAGAAGCATTGGCAGTCACTGGTTAAGTCCCCACGGGTGGGAAGCCTCTGCAGGCAAACATGTTGGTGGGGGTAATTTCTGTCCCCCACCACGTAAGCCCATGCACCATTTGGAATCACAGAGTGGTTAGGATCAGACCACGGAGACCAGGCTGTCTCCAGCCCTGTAGGAAGGGCAAGAACCACCCCTCTCCTCTGCTTTATGTACTTCTGAGAAAGCTACCCAGCTCCATTCCTGCCTTGTGTCTTCTGCCTGTATGTCACCCTGCCCAGAGCCTTCACATAGACCTCTTGCAGCTGTAGACCCTTATGATGACACAGGACCACAGGAAGAAAAAAGGGAAAAAAAAACCACATTATATAGGCACTTTGCTCGAACATAAAAAACTTCCCATCCTCCATATTCTACTGTGCAACCAGTTTTGAATTTGTCTGCGGCTTCTGGTGACTTTCAGGGTGTCACTGGAAACATTCAGGAGAGTAAACTGCTGGTAAATCAAACTCTTTCTTTTTCCTCACCAAGATGAATCCCTTTGCTTGTGGAGCTTGTCTTCAAGCTTACTCAAGCAAAGAAACTCTCCAAGTGCAGTTTCTCCTGCTCCTGGTTGAGGACAATATTCCCATCTTCTGCTCTGACTCATCAAGTGTAAATTAGCAGCAATGTTGCCCACAAGGAAGAGTCTGGAGGAAACATAGACTGGACAGATGTTCTGCTTTCAGAAGACAGCAAGTGATATATATGCAAGAGGAACGAGCACTGTGAGAGGAGTGAGACTGCTCCCTAGCAGCCCTTGGAGGAGAGGGTGAGGACCAGCTTGATGCTATCAAGCAAGAGAAGCACAGGGAGATCTGAATCCCTTCTTCAAAAACTTCCTCTAGCATCACCTAACCTGACCGTTGCTGTATTAAATATATAATGATTTTTGCTCAGAACTTGAATACTAAGGTCCAATACATCACTGGGCACTGTGGTTGACAGCAGAACCACATTCTGTGCATGCGTGTCTCCTCTTTAGCATGCACCTAGTGTATCTCAGTGCATCTGATTTTAACTTTGTAGAGCTCTCGGGTGTCAGAATGACTGCACTGAAGAATGACATCTTCTGTTGCTGGAACGGGCGCTTGTTCAATACTGACTCAAGGGAAGAAAATGCCACTTGCTGAACTTCCAATACTTGTTTCTCAACAACCCAAAGCTCTTGGAGGTCTCCCATCTAAATACTAACCAGGCCCGTTGCTGCATGGCTTTTGAGACCTCACAAGAACAGGCGCAGTATAAGGAGGATGCTGCACTATTCAGGGCAAAAACTGGTAGGAAACAAGTCAACTTCTAGACAGACTCTCATGGATTTTTAATAGGCTAATACTGATTGTTTTGTTTCAGATCTCCTGCTCTGAATTTCAGGTATTGATGGGTTGGTGCATAAAATATGCAGGTTTTGTTTGTGTGCCTTCATGTCTGAGTGTGGTGCCTTGAGCCAGAGAGTCTGTGATCAGCAGGGAAACAAAAGGGAGGAGGAGGCTAGTTATGAAAAAAGATATCACTACCTTCACGCACGTTTCAGAGTGGTAGTTTTCTCCTGGTATCTCCTCCCAAGGTCTCCATCTGCAATCTGCTCTCAGTGTATTTGTTCCGGCAAAAATCTATGGTCAGAATATGGGATTTCATCTGTGTTCCCCCCCAACCCACCCCAAAACACTCACTCAGAATAAATTATGCCAAAGAGAAATCATCCCTAAGAATTCTGCAAGAATTAGCACCCTGCAGGGACCACTTTAACCCACCCCTGTCCTACCAAAGACCCACACCGAGCTCAGGTTTTATGGGCTGTCCTCTTCAGCTGGGGAAACGAGAGACCCAGCCTTGATCCTGCCAGCTTCTGAGCAGCCTGGCCTCATCCAGCAAAGCAGTTAAGTATGCGGCTTATGCTACAGCTTAACTGGCTCGAGATCCCTGGCTAAAGGGCCCCGGAGAAGAGTAAAATAGGACTTGGTGTATGTTGTGCATCCGTCCGTCCGTCTGTCTGTCACTGCCCTCTGCCGGGGAGTGCGGTGGCTTCGGGACCCTGCGTGTCCGGCACGGTCACACAGGCCTGGGACACGGATGGTGTGAGTGTCGGGCAGCGATGCTGAGGATGGAGAGGGGAGGATACAAACCTGGACTTGCTTTCAGGCAGATTTTAACTTCTCCCGCCCCATGCTGAGAGGATGAAACCAAACCGGAGCAACAAGAGACGCTGCGATGCCGATGCACCCACGCGTGAGAGCCCACCTAGCCGATGCAGACACCCGTGACACCCATAAATTATAAACACACTGACCAGAGTAAAATATTAGCTTGCCTTGAACCACAGTATAAACTTACTAAAACAGGGTAGCTAGCGAGAGCATACGAGTGCTTTGTAACGCTGATGGCATAGCCAGACACAACTTTGCATATGTGTGTCAGCGCTGTGGTCGCCAAAACGCCGACAGAGATGGTGTAGGCGCACTTAGGAGGCATCCCAGTAACAAAAGTCACCAGAGGGAGGCCAAGAGAAACACAAGGGGATGCAAAAAGGCAAAAGCATCCCCCCCAGTACCCATGGAGGAAGGCTAGCAAGACAAAGAACACAAGGTAAAGGTATCAGGAGCAGAGGAACACACCACCACCACCACCCTTCCCATTTTGGGGATAGGCAGTAGTGTAAAAACACCAGACATAAATGAGTGTGGTGGGTTGACCCTGACTGAGGGCCAGGTGCCCACCAGAGCCGCTCTATCACACCCCTCCTTAGCTAGACAGGGGAGAAAAAGTATCTCAACCCACAAAGCTTCTTGTTATAAGGACAGGGAGGGATCACTCACTAATTATCATCACAAGCAAAACAGACTGAACTTAGAGAGAGGAAATTCATCTAATTTATTCCCAAACAGAACAGAGTAGAGGAATGAGAAATAAAACCAAATCTGAAAATACCTCCCCTCACCCCCCCATCTTCCCAGGCTCAACTTCACTCCCAGCTTCAAACCTCCTCCCCCCGCAGCAGCACAGAGGGACAGGGAACAGGGGTTACAGTCAGTTCACATGTTGTTTCTGCTGCTTCTTCATCCTCAGCGGGAGGACTCCTCTCATTGTTCCCCTACTCCAGCATGGAGTCCCTCTCACAGGAGANTTAACTGTTGGGTGGTTTTTTTTTTTTTCCTTCTTAAATATGTTATCACAGAGGCACTGATTGGTTTGGCCTTGGCCAGCGGTGGGTCCATCTTGGAGCCAGCTGGCATTGGCTCTATCAGACCCAGGGGAAGCTTCTAGCAGCTTCTCAAAGAAGCCACCCCTGTAGCCCTCCCGCCTCCGAAACCTTGCCATGCAAACCCAACACA
>VXBL01001075.1:1605264-1636091 GCA_013400195.1 Aramus guarauna
AAAAAAAAAAAAAGAAAAAACCACCAAGCAGTTTGGTTCTGACTTGCTCTCTCAAGCCTGGTCACCTTGACCTGGACGACCAAGAGCCACCGAGACTGCAGCCACCAGCACTCACAGCACAGCATCCGTCAGTTGTGTGGTTTTACAGCTACCGTAGGTAGGATTGCTAGAGACTGAGTCTTGTATATGCAGTGACACAGATTGACGCTATGGAAGAACTGACCATCAGCAAGCAGCCTGTCAGTAATTTAGCAAAGTTTAGTTCTGCACTTCAAACCTGGCCTGATGTGCCAGTCTTCTAAATACTCCCATCACAGCCATCTCTAAATCTGCCGCAGGTGGGTGGATGGATGTACAGACGGACAGACAGATCCATATGCAACACTGGGCTCTATTGGAGAAGGACTACAGGCTCAGCAATGTTTCACTCCATGCCTGCTTGTTTAGGTTCCGAACACCACCTCCCCTCTCCCCAAGGCAAAGCGACCACCCCAGGACCCAGGTAGAGGACAGCAGCTGGAAGCTGTACTCTCCTCCATCATCTGTGTTGTCTGCAGACTCCTCCTGTCCCCTTCGGTGGCTTTATTTGTACCAGGGACCATGAGGAGCACAGCTAGTGACAGGGGGCCAAAATAACATGGTGGCCATCAGAGGTAGCTGTCACTTACCTGCATGGAGCAGGGGAGAACCCTGAGCCCTGCACAGGTGCCTTATTCTGCTCCTTGTTCACGAGGGGTTTGGACCTTCACACACCCCTTTCTTAGAGCTATAACACAGGTTAGGAAGAAGAGAACAAGAATTGCCTCCCAGATGACATGAGAAGATACCCCACATGATCCCAGCATCCAGCATGAGGCTGAAGGCAGGTTTGCAATGCCAGGTCTCCCTGCCAGACACCCACCTGTGCTGGCTTCTCCTTCACTCAGAGCTGGGACAAGCATGACATTTGTTGGGACCATCTTGCTTACGATCCTTCGGCTAGTATGTGCACCCTGCAAATTGACAGCCACAGCAAGAAAATATGGATCAGAGCTGTGCTTTCTCCAGCACGCAGCAATGGGAAGGTATAAGACGACATCCAGGAGGCAGGTATTTGGGAATCTCTCAACCATGAGGGTCTCCTCCTAATCTCTAAGCGCTAGAGAAGAGCTAAGGCCTGAAAGCACTATTCAGATCTGCTCCAAAACTTGCTAGCATAATCCCTTATGGGTCTGGACTAGTGTTGCAATCCATACAAATATCCGACCTCCTTTTGAATTTTACTAAGTGCCTGGATTCAGCAATACTCTGCAGCAATACATTCCAGAAAAGGATTCCACTTTCCAGGAGAAAACCATGTTCAGATGCCCCTTGAATGAGGTGTGTGACATAAAAAAAATACAATACAATCACATAAAACAGTGGGAGATCCTTACTTTGGAGAGCACAGCAATAGTTAGCTCATCTCAGAACGGAAATCCTTGATGCTGGGGCCAGGTCCTCAGCCTGGATTTTTCCTGAGCTCTGCACTTCCCTAACTGCGTTGCCTAGAAAGCACTGTAATTGATAAAGAAGTGAAACCTACTGCTTTTTTAGCTCCTCATCCCTCCTTTTCATTTCGAAGGAGGCTATTTCAGCACTGAGCTCCAGGATCTGAAGGCCACAGGGTTGGGCAGCGATCAATGGAAATTCTATCTGAGGGTGTGAAGGAAAAGCAACGCATTCACACGGGGAAATCTGGCATCAGTAGAAGCAGCAAATGAGACAGAGAAAAAGGTTTCTTCTCTCTCGGGGGGAAAGCACAAGAGCTATCCCAGCAACTTTTATGGACCACAGTCTTGCAGCCAAACCTGGAATCTCCTGGCTGCTGCGAAGGACTTTATGAGGTTCCCCCAAAATACGCACTGAACTGGCCTGTTTCATACACTCCACTTGTCCCTTTTGATTTATGTCCCTCAAGCTTTGTCTGCTGGAAGAAAAACAGAGCTAGCAGCAAGCGAGGCGCAGCACAAGCTGTAAAATCACAGCAGTGAGAGCACAGAAGAGCATCTGATCACTGCTGCTGGGGAGCAAACGCCACATGCAAGACAAGAGAAGGTGAGTGTGGTCCTTCCGTCCCCTTCCAGCCCAACCTGGTGATGAGTCTGGGTTGTGTTTTGTGACTAACACAATTCCCTGCTCATTGCTAGCAAGGAAGCCATCAAATGCATCAATTCCCCCCCAGTGAGGATGAAACTCCTGTCTGCAAAGACTCCCTGTTGTAATTTCAAGCATCGTCTTTTCAAGCAGAATGAAAAACACCACGGATTGTGCCTCTGCATCCCTAAAGTCACCCCTAAAATCGTACCTGCAAAAGCCAAAGTTAGAAGGTCTGCAAGCAGCAGGATTGAGCAAGCCTGGATTCCCACCAAGTATCGCAGCCAGAGCTGGCTGGCCAAAACTGGGTGGGAAATGACCTTTTTCCTCCCTTACCCAGGCACAGAGTTTTACATTGTTGATGAACTTGTAATATCTTTTACAGCTCTCCCCATATGTAAAGTTTATTTAAAATTGGCCATAAGCTACCTGGGGGACCAAAGGACAGAGGTCATGCTGCAGAATCTTTATTTCTTCAGTAAACCTACTGAAAAAAGAAAGAAAAGGGGGGAAAATACTTGTCATTAAACATACCAACAACTTGTTCAAGAACCAAATGAAAGCTAGATGGAGACTACAGTGGATGCAACACGCTGAACAGCAGCCACGTCTCCTCTTACCTGCCCTGCCTGAAGGCACATCAGCAGAAAGCAAACTACTCTCATTTTGAAATTGGGACCCGACCTAAAGGGCTCACAGAGATCACACAAAACCAGTATCTGACCTGCTGAGAGCTCTATCAGTTTACAACTTCCCCTAGTGCTCTCCATAGGCAGCTGGAGATACTCCAGGGTTCTTCCATGGGAACCCACTGCCGGACTTGCAGATCCTTCCAGAGCAACATCCGTACGTGTGCGCTGGGTGAGGGGCTCAACACCCAGTTGCCTCCTTCTTTCTGTATAAGAAACCTGTGTGTCCTCTGTGTTTCCAGGGAGCTGGTACCACACCAGATGACTGCAGGCTGTGGGCAATACCACGGGCTTGGGTTTTTGGCTGCTGTTAGCAGGAGGAACCACATGCCACGGACAGCACTTTACACCTCCTGTGATGTTCCTATTCCTTTCTTTCATGTGGCCTTTTGATGAGATGATGAATTGAGCATCGTTTTCTTCCCATCCAAGAGCTAGTACAGATGGAAATAAAAGTCAGAGCCAGAATAAAACTGCTCCAGGTGTATTTGCTTCACTCCTGCATTTTGCAGCAATATTCCTAGCACCGCTGGTTAAGAAATGATATGTTCTTGGCTTACACTTTTCATGGCAGCTTTACGCTGGGAAACATCTCTGTCAAATGATCGAAAGTCACACAGGAATGTATTTTATTTGGAGCTCTGCATGTTGATGATTACCAGCTGCTGGGTCGAACATCAGGAACTCTTCACAGGTACATCAGGATGCTGTTGTACTACCAGGTGTGAACATTTTATGGCAACTCTGATTTTTGTGTACTGCAGAGAGAAGTGACAGCAAAACTCTGATCTGGGAAGCGTTGTTCGGAAGGCAAGCGGTGGGATTCTCCCTGTCTGGCCCACACATGCTCAGGAATCAGCTTAGGGTTAAAAAGGATGAGACCTCCAAGCAATGTTGGCTGGAGCAAGGGCCGAAAAGATGTCATTGCATGGCCATAACCCACCGCAGCTGTCACCAGCAGCAAGAAAACCAGTCCAGAACAGGAGAGGAGGCTTGACTGTCACATATGCTACATCAGGGACAGGCCACATCCCCTAATAAGAGTCATAAAAAGCTCGTGAGATCAGCTAAGGGCAAGTGCGTACGCCAAGAACAAATAACATGAGGTCAGGCTTGCAAGTGTATCCCAAAACAAGAACAGGAGTGGTACGTGTGCAGTCCCTTCATAGTCAAGGATTCGGCTGATGGTTAGAGATCAACAGAGCATGGGAAAAATGCTTTAGTTTTCCAGGCAAGTGGTTTAGCCAGTTATGTTTTTCCTCTCTTCTCCTCTCCCATAATAAATGTGGAAATAACACTGTGATCAGAAAACCCAGAGAAAAAGCTGAGGTCCTTCAAACACAAGGAAAAGATTCTCCAGGGACATCAGATGTGGCAGAAGTGGCTGCCGTTGATATCGATGGGTGATCTCACACCCTGCTGTGGCATCTGCTGCAGCTCCCAGCTCTACACAGATCTGCACTTGCAAAAAACCCACCCCCATCTCACTTCAGTGGCTTCACGTGCGATGATGCATAGGTTGCATACAGACCAAAACACATCCCACCTCGTGTCACCCCACCTCCTTTGTGCGGCAGGTTTCACAGGGTAGCTCCTCCCGTGGCCACCACGGCTGCAGGTGCAAGGAGCAGCTGAAGCAAAAGGCCAGCTGAGAGGGCAATGAGCCACGGAGCAGATCCTCCCTGGACAGGCTGCAGGCAGGATTTAGCGGGGAAGCGTTTCACAGCGTCAGGGTCCATTGCATCCCTCGGCTCCAGCTGGCTTCTCCAGGTTTCACACATCATTTTCACAGGAGGAGAGAGAAACTAAAGGGAAGTGCAGAGAGCAGCTCTCCTGTGGTTTTTGAGCCTCCCCTTTATTTCTGCACAGCATGGAACCTCTTTTGTCCCCAGATCTCCTCTCCTAAGCTGACATTCCCAATCACCACTCAAGAAGAGAGGTAAGTCCAAGCCCCGGTGCTCAAACATACCTGAAGACGTATCTCCAACTAAATAACAGCTTCTGCAAGTTGATAAGGTGCTTTTTCCAGCATTGTAATTTTAAATCAGTCTAAGAGATGCTCTCATTTTGGCCGTGGTGGGGTTCAACACACACATCCTTCTGAATCAAGGGCTTGCAATTCCCTCACCTCTGCCCCCAGCATCGACTTTAGCTACAGGGGCAAGTCTGTCCCCAGTTTTATGGCTGGGCTTTACTTTTTCACAACATGTCCTATAAGGAGAGCTAAAATCACCTCAGGAGGAAGGATGAGTAACCGCAACCCCAGCATCAGTGTCTGATATCGTGCATCAAGCCGAAAGAGAGAGGCTGGAAAGAACACTCCCTTCCTCCCTCTGGGGCACTTAAATCCATCCCCTGCCCACGGTGGGATCGGCTACAGCTGAAACAGTCCTGGCTGGAGCTCATCCAATTCAGTCTTCAAACTTTCCAGTGCTGGAAGACCTCCCGGCACAATCCATGCCAATGCTTCTCTAATCTCATGTTAGAAAAATCTTCTTGATGAACGTAAGCCTCCCAGGATGCTACTTATGTCCATTACATCTTGTCCTCTCCCCAGGATGATGCAGAGGGAAGAAGGGAATTAATCACTCTGTCAATGAATGTTTTCATCGTCTTCTCTGGACTAGTCGGTCTCTGTTTTCTCGTGTATCCTGGCCAGCCATGTTTTTGGAGGTCTCAGGATTTCTGTTGCCCTCTAAGTCTCTCTGGTGGCATCAAGGACTGAGCCAGGCTGGACAGACCTTCATGCATTAGTCCAACTCCCTGGCAAATGGAGCAACCCATAACATCTGTAGCAATGCTCCCTCTAGAGCTGGAGACTGTTCCCTTCCACAAACCTCTATACAACAAGATTTCTAGAATATATGCACATGCCATTCAGGCTCGCAGAAGTCCTGCTTTTCCTCTAACACACTGTTTTCCTTAAATTTGTGCTTCACATTTCTGAACACAAAGAGCTGGGATTGAAAATAAAGGGAAGGTTTTCTCAAACGGAGCACAGGCAGCTCCTGTCTGTACCTTCACATGCCTAAAAAAAACCATCTTGGAGTCTCCTTGTGCTACCAAATACAGAAAGGTTTGGGTGAATTCATCAGGAAAACACCCTGTACCTTCACTTTAGTACTAACAAATCCCTAACAAGTGAGAAGGTACGGTCTCAGAAGTCACGTAACTGCTTGGTTTCTGCGGGATACCTTCCCTCCTACGGCACTATGTCTGCAGGGAGCTACCACATGTTGGGAGTATTTTACTGCTCTGTAAAGTTGGCTCCTTGAAGACTTGGTCCAAAGCCTGTTGAAGTCAATGAGCCTCTGCATTTTAGTGGGCTTTGGATGAAGTCCTAAATGACCTCTGTGGCAACTTCACAGCAGAGAACTAGGAAACACTATTGATTTCAAGTCTTCTCTTGAACAGCCCTCACTGCGAGTACCTAACACAGGAGATGCATCCACGACTCATCACTACAGACTCACGGGCTCAGATCATTCCCAGGGGTGTCCTGATCTCCTCCCCATTTGCCTGTAGCATTAGCAATCTGCTGAGACCATCAGCACTGAGATGTGCTGCAACATCAGCCACCATCAAATGAGCTCTGGCTCATCAATTACATGCTTTGAAGCAAGGAAAAAAACGTGAGCACAATTGCTGGTGTCCTGGGTTAGAGCCAGGGCTGCTGAGGATTTTACACACATCACCGTTGTCCTGTCCATTATGGCTGCCCTGACTTTCCTCATGGAGGTAAATCTCAGCTTACCTCAGATCTAGAAGATTCCTGCTGTCTACAAACCTCTGGGAATTGTGAGCAACAGCCTGTATGTCCACGGAGGCCGGAGCAGGAGGCATCAGTAATCCTGACCATGTTCTCCTACATCCAGAGAAAGGAAGATACATCAGAAAACCTCTGTCTCAAGTGCCTTCTTCCACTTTCTTGTACTGGAAGGAAATAAAATACAGGGGAGATTCCTTCAAATGATACCAAAGCCCAGTGCTTTGTGAATCCCAGAGAACAGACCATCTGGGCAACCCATGGTTCTGCCTCCAGCCATAGCTAGGGCTTCAGGTTAGCAGCCAAAGGGCTGAGACCCTTTTGAGGTTATTTTTGCAGGGCTCATGTGTGCAAATCGCTGAGCCAAGAGCCAATTACGCTGTGTACAAAGGTGAGCTCATTCCTAGCCTGGGGAAGGGCCCCATGCTGGGCTGCGCTTGGGGCATCTGCCTTCCAAAAGGCCCTGCAAGGTGGTGCAGAGGCAGCTCAGCACCGCAGCATCTCTGCTGCTCCGTGACATGGCAACCAACACCATAATTCCCAGAGCAGGGGAGAGGCTTGAGCTTATGGAGGGAAGCAAGGAGACTCCTCCACATGTGGGGAAAGACCACCAGATCTGGCTGATCAAGACCATGAAATGGTTCTTCAGAAGCAGCACAAAGCAGGGTCAGGGCAGGAGGCGGCAGACACCTTGACTTACCTCCAAAATACTGTGTTGGACCCTCGGTCCTCTGGTAAAGGCTGTGGGTTTTTGTGGACTGTTCTGAAGACAACTGATGAGTTTCTGCCTTGGCAGGCAAGCTCCACACTTCCATCTTCACCATCTTCAAACACAAAGCGAGCTTTTCCTTCTGCACTGCTGGTGCGCGGAACAGCAGTGTCACAGCTGAGCAGTGAATTTTGCTGTCCTCACAACCTGGAAACACTCCCCAACCTGCCCCTTCCAGGCCTCAGGATGCTGGACTGGGCTGAAGGAATAGGAAAAATTATCTTTTCCCAAATGCTCTTAAACATTAAAGGGAGGGAATAAAATACAAGCATCTCAAATCACTAAGTGGTCTCTCCCACCCATTTTGCCTGCACCCACCAGAGGAAGAAAAATAAATAAAGGAGGGACAAACCTAAATACCTCTATACAGGGTGTTAAAACCCACAATTGTTTTTCTCTAGGTGCAGGCAGTAGATCCAGGACTGGTGCTGTATCCTGGGCACCTGAGTGCCACCAGCACTAGAGTGTGACGCTCTGCTCAGAGGACACACACTTGGGTCTGTGGGGACATAGTGAGTAGGAATGGGGACATCAGCTCTCCTTCCTCCAGCCCACATAGCACGTCCCAACTCTTCAGATAGCTTTGCTACAGCCATGCCCTTGGGTCCACACCTTGCTGGCTCTGAGAACGTGCTCCACACTAGCAGCCACCACCCGCTGAAATATTTCTGTAGAGAAGTGGGCTTATCTCTGAGTGAGCTACCAAACATCACACACAAACCCACTACGAGACAGGGAGAAAGCCCCATCATCACATGCATTGGATGTCACTTTACACCCCTTCTAAGAGCTCTATGACTCATCTTGCACCTGCCTTGTGCCCTCAGCTCTCTATAGGATGCCTGATTTAGACTGATTTATTACGGACAAGGGACATGGGGCCACAGAGTCAGACACCCAGGTCCACTAGCAGCTCTCAGATATCCCCATCTTGGTCTAGCTCTTGGACCACCAACAAAGACTTTGAGGAAAGGGGATTTAGAAATATTATTAGACACAAGTTTGGTATGTTCACAGCTACACAGATGAAACTGAATTTACAATCCAAGAAAACATTATCCAATTAAAAAAAACCCAAAACCCACACACTTTGGTTCCTCTTGGAGAGTGCCAGACCTGGGTGTAGGGTGATATTTGTAACTTTGGGTTGCATCTTTTGCTGCACTGTGGTTGGGCTGACAACACTCAGCCATGGGATACAAGTCCTTATTTCAAGCTCCACTCGTGTGTCAAGCAAGGAAAACGGTTCTCTCACATCCTTCACTTCAGGCTTTACCTTCCAACACCCAGCACACCCATGTTGCATTAGTGGTTAAGGATTTTTTTTTTCCTGCTTCGACCCTTCATAACGGTGCGTTGCAGCTGGAGCAGGACCTTGGCCGCAGCCTGCGCGCATCTCAGCTTAGCAGCACGATTGACGCCAAAGCACTAGATGGGGCTACGCGCTCACTTCTCATCTCCAGCCCTTCTGCAAATGGGAAATGCTTGCAACAGGCTCAGCTGCAAGAAAAGCCCAAGCTGTGTTTACTGACCGCAGGGAGCCCTCCTTGGCGCTGCTTTCATGGACCCCTTCACTGCATTTGCTTTTATACCACAGCGTAAAATTCAACGTCTCTTATCTGTGAGCCCCCAGATCTGGTGTCAGGCATGGGGACATCTCTTCTGATACCCAGGTATCAAAATTCATTGAGGTTTCTAATGCAACATGAGCCATTATAGGCAATGGCTGGGTTTGTCCCTTTGCAGCAGGAGGGTCCAGCCCAGGATACCCCCAAGTGCCTTCCCAACCTGCAGAGCTACAAACCGACATTCATCCATCCCCTTCTGAGAAGCAGCCAGAGCAGGGGACAAGTCAGCACAAATTGCTGGCTGGTGACACGAGGGAAAAGCCATGCGGGGGGAAAAGTTTTTTTTTTGGTGGAACCAAATAAAAGCAGACAGGAAAAGCAGTGACAGGTTTCAGACCCTCGTGACGCAGAAGGAAACCCCCGTGGGGTTTTGAGCTAAGCCGTGATCTGTCCTGATTAACTACCTCTACCAACAGGAAAGGACTTGCTTAAAAATAACCCCAGATCTCTCTACCCAGCCATAAGACTGAAAAGGCTTACAGTAATCTTGACACTCAACTGCTAGAACAAACCAACCCATCACTCTTTTTGAAGATTTTGCATTTAAAAAAGCATGATACGAGCAACTATGGTAACCTGTCCTGGGCAGAGCAGCACAAAGGAGTCAAAAAATTGCCCTGGACCCATGTCCTGATCTTTTCCTGCAGGTGACCCCACAGCAAATGCCTTTGCATCCCTTGGGCACAAACCATTTCCACTCGAACTTCTCCAGCTGGTCACCCTCAAGAGGTGGCCAAAGAGACACTGCAGCCCAGTGGGGCACACGGGAGTAAGCAAGGTGGCAGAGAAAGGAATAAAACAGCATTAAAAAACCCCCTAAAACATATTGATGGCCTAAAATAAAGGAGGCAGAACCAAAAGGGAGGCAAGGGAAAAAGACATGAGCAACAATCCAGCTCTTGCAGAGGAAAAACTCCTTCGCAGCTGCTCTATCAGCTCCACCAGGTCCTCTCATCTTTAACTCAGCCCGAGGGAGTGGGGAAGTAACTCCAATTTGTGCAAAATGTGGCTGGGAGGGGTGTGGGGTTTTTTTGGTTTTTTTTTTGGTGGTGGTGGTTTTTTGTTTTTTAAAGCTGAGATCAGGTAGAAATGGGCTGGAGAAAGGGAGAAATTTGCAAGGAATCTTGGTTTCTGGTTCCCTCTCAGGCCTGGCTTACATACTAAAAGCTCAAGCTGGGGCTCAAGACTTTCTTGAGCTACAGAATAATTCTTTTAGCTACAACAGGAAAGCAAAGACCGCTGAGAAGGAAGCATGCAATGCTTAGCACTGCAGCGCCTGTTTGTATTTCTAGTTTTCCTTTGGAAAGACGGAAAAAAAAAAAGTCTGTTTTTCTGCAACTTGCCCATCATATTCCTGTTGACCCTTGGCAGCCCTTTCCAACAAGGGGCTGCAGTGCCTGACTGCTGCCATCTCGTACAACTGCAAGTACCTCCTTCCAAAGGCCAGGGCTCCTGGCTGCCCAGGAGGAGGGAGCAGGAGTGGCTGCACTGAACAAGAAGGCTTTGTTCTCCTCAAAGGCGTATGTAGGAGCTTGGAAACAAGTTGGTTTTGGCCTGAGCACAAGAGAGGTAGGCTGTGGAAATGAATGACCAGACAAGATGACCCCAGAGGGAAGTAAACCACCTACGTTCAAGCCCTGCTCAACCCTCCCAAAGCATGAGCAGCTCTAATTCCAGTTCACAGGCTGGAAAATGCAAGTGTGAACAGGTATGAGAATTTCAGTCAAGATTGAATCACAGGGGGCTTTTGTTAAACCACAAAGAGGTGATGCACAAGTGCTTCGGCAAGAGGTAAATCAGTTGGAACAGGCAGGTAGCTGGAAGATTAACAAAACCTACAAGCACTGGCTCTCTGCTCCCCACGCTGGTATCAACACAAACCACAGCTGTCATAGCACAGTTGATTTAATGCCTGTCTCCTACCTTGACCATCAGAGCTGCCACTGACAGTGTCATGACGCTACAAGAGTCAGTCATACGTGAAAGTTTGAACATCAACTTGTGAGGAACCAGGTTCTCACTAAAACATGACCGCCCCTTGTCATGCTTCAAGGAAGGCATCTTCTTGTATTGTTTTTTTAATTAAAGTGTCTTGTTGCTTTTAACACACAGGAGCAATAGGAGGATTCCCTCACAGCAACACACAGGTCCATCACCTGTGATACACAGAGCAGCAGAGATCTGTGAGCCACTGCGGCTCCTTCCCAGGAACAGTGGGGAGGATGATATATGTGTGAAAAGGTGAGACGTTTTAGTCAAACAGTAAAAGCGCTCACCTTGCAACACACACCCCCTTCAGGGACATGCTAAAATGAAGATGAACACTCAACACCCAAGTTCGTGATCCACACCACTGGTGGGCACGTGGGTGCGTGCTTCAGTCCCTGCTCACAGGGTTGTTATAGGGAAAACAAAGAAAATAGCCATGGAGACAGAGAATGAAGGAGATTATGTAGCAAGAAAAGCACTTTTTGTGTGCCTCAAATGTGATTAGAGGTACAGGGAGTTTTAGGTGTGGTGTAACAGCACCTCGGGGACTAGAGGAGTGGGTCACCTACCTTCCAACACCTCATGAGACATGGGACAAGGCTGATGCCAAACCTCTCAAAACTGTTGTGACCGGGATGTACCTACATTTGTCTACAAACATAACCCCTAGGGCTTTGGGAACTTTCAAGTCAAGATCTGTGCCACGGCAAGAAGGTAAACATTTCCAGAGTTAGGTGCCTGCAGAACAAAGGGGTTGTATTTCACAGCTGGGCTCAGCTGTCCCTCTTCATACTCCTTCATCCTTTAATTCGTATTTGGATCTGGTCATATGTCACTTCAGGCAATGGTTTCTTGAACAGCACCTAGCTTCTCAGCAGTAGCATTTTTAAATATCATCATATTCTCCAGTTTTACTGAAGTTGGTCATAATCTCAACCCCAACAGGCAGGATTTTGCTGGACTTTTTGTTTTTAAAACATGGGCTAGGTTGTTCTTTGCCAGGAAACAGAGCGCCTTCATTTTCGATGACAGCCACAAATGTTTGTCAGCATGTGTATCCTGATTTATTTAATAATGAGAGCTACATAGAATACCATCACCTTAGGTATGTTTGAAATTAGGAAAGGCAGCAGCCTTCCCAGGCCACTGAAATTTCAAAGGGCAAGATCCAGGTGCTGGTAAAATCAAGTATTTGTATAAAACCTTGCTGCTGGCAGGCTGGAGGAAGGAAGTCACAGCATCGCATCTGTGCTAGTTTTAACAGAGGTGCACGAGCTCTTCCTTCATCTGCCCTTGGCAACAGGCAAAGACATCACACTCATGCTACGCAGCCACCTCCTCTGATCCCCTCCCATCTGCTGCTGGAGTTCTGATCGCAGCACAAGACCTCAAGCTATCAGCACACATCCATCTGCTGAAGAGGCTGAACTGCTCTTCGGTTCCTTATCAGCATCTCCAACAACCCCACATACATGCTAAACATCTAGTTCCAGTGTCAACCAGTCACTGACCGTGGTCCACAACCACCTGCTTTGGTTCTTTCCCACTCTGAAGCCAAATGGCTCTATACATCTCCTCCTGCAACTCTGGCACATGTTTGTGGCATCATAAGAAACAAATCGTAACCTTAGCCATGGTACTTTTCCAAGTTCAGATGCTGTTCGTCTCTTTTGCTATTCCCTAAGTGGCCATACAAATCTGAACATATGGAAAGAATAAAAAAAACCTTAAATTATCTAAATCTTCAAAACAGTTTCGGAATTGTTCAGTCCTAACAGAGAATTTGTACTTATCTCACCTGAAAGACTAAAGCATAACAGATAATGCAAGTACTTAACAACCTCTCTAAATCCAAGGGAGGACAAAGTTGAAGCTACATTACCTGCACAGGAACCATGAAACAAATTCAGCATTGGAACACGTCAGACACACAGAACTGTGACAGCTCCTAGGCAAAGAGGAGAGTTACAAAGAAATTCTGATGTGGAGCACAATGGCTTTATCACCGCTCCCAAATTCTTTGTTGACTTTTTAAACAGACACCATTAAGGTATATCTACGAGGGATGATGCAGATTCTTTGCAAAGCATAAGATGTAGGACACAACAACACAGACATGCACAGTTTTTGTTATCTCACCTCCAGCAAGCCTGAAGCACAGAGCAGAAGCTGCAGTCTGTCTTCACTGTTGAAGGACACACACCCTTGACTTTAAGGCCAGTGCTGTAACCCAGTCTGAAATATTCTCATCCACATTAGTCTGCGCTGAGATGGATTCTTTCCTCCAGGCACCATAGAGATATAACTCCGCTGACAGGTATTAAAAAGGCGCAAACAAAAGGAGAAAGACTCGTCATCGGCCACTAACTCCTCTCTTCTTGAGTACCTGGGATTGCATCAAGAGTTTCAATTGGACCAGTACTGAGTTGTATCCTTAATAAAGGAGGCAGAAAAAATTGCAAACTGTGAGACAAATACATAAGTAGAAAGTGGTTTCATCAGTTTATTGCTTTTTGCAACCTGAACTTTGCTGCCATTTCACGGATGGTCAAGTCTGTGCAGGAATATTCAACACAGTATACACTACCACAGAGAACAATGTTTTATCACAAGCCATAAAACTGGTGGGAAAACAATCTAATCCTACATCAACATAATTTGAGAATTTGAAAGTAAATAGAGCATCTCCAAAAACCTATCAGCATTTACATTAATCAGCTGATTATTTTTAAGTTACTGAGTAAAGAAAACTGGTGAGGTACCAAGTGCTCTGAAACACTTTCAGTGTATTCAGGACGTCCTCCCAACACACATGTTCTGAAATCTTCCAAAATTTCACTAATACCAAATGAAATTAAAGTACTTTGCTTCCAGTTTAAATACCAGGAGAAAATAATTACAGCATTTTAATATATTAACTAAAAGCCTATCTGTATAAAACTTTGCACAGGAAATATTTTTTAATTAAATATAATTATTATACTTACAAGAAAAACATAAGACTAGAAATTTATTGCTAGTACAAAAATGAATGTGTTTCATGGAGAAGTTAGATTAATATTATTGCTATATACACGAGCAGTGCCAGAGACAAGAATCTGATTTTCAAATTTGCTCACTATCCACAACTGGCTTTCAAGTACATGTAGGTACATGGGACTTAAGAAAGATAAAGTCCACAACTTTCTTCAGAGTTATGCTTTCTGATCTGATTTCATTTTATTGCCTTTTAGTATAATAGCCAGAATCAGTCTGCTGCTCCTGCATTTCTACACTATCATTCATTAGAACTTCTCTCCATAAAACAACCCCACAAAACTAAAAATGAAAATAAATATAAAAACCCCCAACCACCCTAATCTTGCTTTCCCACATTAGCATTTTGAAAATTTAAAACTACAACTACATTCATATCTTAGGCCATAACAAAAAACAACGTGTGAATGTTCACCATGTGGAGAGTCCATGACTATAACAATGTTTCTAGGCCAACCTTTGATCAATTTGCTAACAAGCTTTCATTCCCAGAGAAAGCATTTTTCCCACAATGTAGATTGAGTAACACTACTCAGTGCGCACAGTCATACCTACTACTCTACTAGTAATGAAACAAAAATGAAAAAAACCTGCTTGCAGATCTGCACAGTCCAGTTTCTTTGCAATGCACTGACTTCCAGTCACAAGAACATACATTTATAGTTTGGGGTTTGTTTTTTTTAAGAATGCTGCTTTCACCAGCAATTTAGGTTGCTACTAGATCATACTACTTTCTTAAAGTGATTTTCTTCTTAACTTATACACACTCACTCAAATGCTGACTGAAAAGCTGATCTGGGAAAACCAACAACTCTACCTCTCCCTCAATTAAATAGTCAACACTAGAGTTCATAAGGGTTATCATCATTGTAAACTATTACGGTTAGGATATCTGTAATTAATTACTGAAGGATCATAAAGTAAATGGAAATTTTAGCCTAGTCATAGATTCTATTATTGCTAAATAGAAGATTTATACAAACTACTGTTTTATAGAACCTGGAATTCTCAAGTCATTCTTAGGGGGGGGAAAAAAGGGGGGAGGGGCAGATTTTGTATTAATGCCACCTCTTTAATTGGGATAGCTGAATTTTACTGCAAATCAACTAGCTAGAAACATTTATCTGGGTCTTAAGGAATGTAAATGACAAAAGATCTGATTCAGGTCTAAGTCTCCTACCAGCTAAATCCTCTTATAGTGTGCCCTGGTCCCAGACATGCCTCAAGATAAAGCAGGATTCTAACCCAGTACATTAATGCATCAATGATTTTAATATCCATCATGAACACCAAAGTACTTACTATTCAGTTGTTGCCACAACAGTTCCTTTTCCTTCACCTCCACTCCCACATTCCTCCTCTACCCCCAAAAAATATTAGCACAAAACCAAAAGAATATGAGTATTTAAGGGGGAAACACAATGCTCAATTTGCAAGAAATGAAAAACCTGAGAAGCATATGCCTATCTTTTCATGTTATACATGAAAAGGAGTCATACACTAAGAACTTGATCAACAAAGATAGCAGTCCTGTGGAAAATAACTCTTGTATGCTGTTAGATCACATACATCTGAAAACAATACAAAAAAAAAATCTGCTTTTCTTCAGACAACTTAAAATATTAAATATTTTAAATGGATCTCTTTCCAAGTTGTATTTACATAGTTATCCACAAAAATGTGCAAAGTAAAATCTCACATCAAAATAAATCTAAAAGTCCAACAATTGAACTCGACATTAAAAAAGGCAGCAGGGATTCCACATCCATTCTATACACGCTTTAAAGCACTACTTAAGACAGTGAAAAGGTTGTTCCAGCTGAACCTCTGGAAATTTAACAAATCCAAACCATGCTGCACTTCAATCACTAGCTGTCTTTGCTGCAGAATTCACAATGTATCCCACCAGTAAGGTCTTTGACAACTTTTTCTTTGATCAGTTTTTGCAGGAATTTTGTTTCACTCGTCACATTGTGCATAGTTTGTCCGTTCATGGCAGCCATGCAGAGGTTGTTGTAATAGTGCAAAGGTGTGCTGGGCTGATCGAGGTCATATCCAAATCCTGCTAAGCTCACTTCATCACATAAATGTGTGGCCAGAACAACTGCTGTGACCCCAATTGTAGGTACATTCTAAAGAGGGAGGAAAAAAAAGCCTGCTGAATTCAAACATATTCTCCTTTGCCAGGTTTATAAACACTCTACAAAATATTCAATAGCTTTGCCTATTTTCTCTCCTCACTTAAAACTTTTACCAATTAATCAATTAAAACTAAAATCAGCTACAACTAAAACTAAATTAAATGATCAAGTAAAACTAAAACCTGCAGGGCCAAACTGAGTTGTTGGTTGTCAAATCTAAATTTCTTTCTGTGAAGGCAAGATGCTTGTAGTTTAACTATGTAGTTAAACTACAAAGAAACCCTCACTCTAAACACTCAAAGAACTCCTGACACGCAATTAAACTTGACATTTCATGATGTACGCTTACTTCAGTCTGAGCAACAGGGTCTGTAACAGTATTCTTCATACTATGACTTTTCTTCACTGAATAACCCGTGAACAAGACAAGTATACTACCATACAACTAAAAGATAGGTAGCTTGGTATGTTACATTCTTTTTATAAAGAAATGTGAGAAGATCCTTCAAACATTTGTGCATTAACACTGCCATTACATTTTTTCACACGAAACAAGATGATGATGGTTATTCGGTATTTTTCCACAGTTTAAAAAAAAACTAGTGACATCCAATTTCTGGAACAAATAATTACAACAACAAAAATGCAGTGTATAATTAAACTGAGCAATTCATCACTCCATACTATTGCTGGAGCAAAGGACAGAGGGAGGATACACCCATCAGTTGCTATGAGCACACTGGCATACACAGCAGTTCCAACAGGTGGAAGGTTGCTTTACACTGGCCTGGTTTCCATACTCTCTGTGCTTTCCCTGCAACTAGAGACCCATCTGTCTGTAGGCAATTACTGGTTTAACTTAACAGGGCTGCTCTTAACACACTTAACATACATCAAATGTGTGTTTTGAATATTTAACACCAGCCACAGTGACGCGCGAGTGAACACACTTACTGGAATGAATTTTTGTCTCACTGCATCTGAAGTCTTTGTGCCATTTCCTGTGAGCGTGCACAGGCATAATACCTCGTCTAAAAAGGTGAGCTGAATCCTACTTTGATTTGACACAAGAAAATACAAGAGTCTTTTGAGAGCGCATTAATTTCCCTATTACTTGAGACCAGCTCTGAAATTGCACAGAGAAACTACATTGAAGGAAAAGCCCAAAAGGTTTTCAGTTTCTTGTTTTACTTTGTATTTTATAGTCTCCTCCTCCTAAAAGGAAGCTTCTTACCTTATCCCAACCCCAGAATTTTGATCGAGGTTCAGGGAACTGCAAAATGTCCAAAGCTGTCTCTTTGATGATGACTGGATTCAGAATCCGAAACTGCTTTGATGTAAAAGGAATTTTCTCAGCAACCTCCTTCCAAAAGAAGAGTCGCACCCACAGAGGCTAAGAGAAAGAAAAAAATAGTTCAGCAAAGGCAAACTCTGAGACTGCAAAGTATATGGCAGACAGTACACAAGTTATAGAATTCATCAGTGATACTGTGAAATTCAGGAAAACAGTTTACAGCTGAAGTGGATTCAGAAATACCAGCATACATCAAGTGACTGATCCAAAACAGGAAAAACCTTCTAAGTATTTGGAACTGCAGAGAGGATAGCAGGGGGAAAGCTGTTTATTCTGAATAAGTGACTGCACTTTGTGTTTAATCAGTCAACATATCCACCAGAATCCACAAGATTCTTTGGACCTTCCCCAGCACAACTGAGCAGGCAGCAGTATTTAAAGAAATGGGAAAGGGAACCACAGTTTTCCACAAACATTATCCAGGCATTCTGAAGCAAGCACTGGATTTAAAACAATTTTACTCAGGCTTTGAAGTGAACAGCTGTTGTTCGACAGCATCCACCTAGTGATAAATGCAACACTTGAAAAGATTTACACAAGATTCAGCAAGCTAGATTCTGATCTCATGCCACTTGCAGTCAATTAGATGTATGCTAATGGAAAAACCAACACTAAATCAGGCTCATTTTACAAATCTTTCCATATAATGCATAACACCAAGCAAATGATAAAACTTACATAGCTGCAACATAGACCTATATTTTTTAACCAGGCTTATTGCTAACCTAACCTACAACTCTACCGCAGCTTAAACTGATCAAATCTAGGTTGCCATGGTCGTGTGCTCTGAACAAGTTTACTAAGTACCAATGCCTGCATAAAGCTGATCCAACCAGAAGCCTAGCGTTTGAAAGGAGATGTTTTCAGTTCACAGAATCACTAGGTGGTTGAGGTTGGAAGGGACCTCTGCAAGTCAAGTGGTCCACAACCCTGCTCAAGCAGGGACACCTGAGCTGGTTGCCTAGGACCACCTCCAGATGACTTTCGAATATATCCAAGAATGGAGATTCTACAACCACCTTGGGCAACCTGTGCCAGTGCTCTGTCACCCTCACAGACAAAAAATGTTCCGTGACCTTCAGAGGGACCCTCCTGTGTTTCAGTTTGTGCCCATTGCCTCAGGTCCTGTCACTGGGCTCCACCAAAAAGAGCCTGGCTCCTTCCTCTTTGCACCCTCCTCTCAGGTATTTATGTACATTAGTAAGACTTCCCCCTGAGCCTTCTCTTTTCCAGGCTAAACAGTCCCATCCCTCTCGGCCTTTCCTTGTAGGAGAGATGCTCCAGTCCCTTAAGCATCTTCGTGGCCCTTCGGTGGACTCTCTGCAGTATGCCCATTCCCAGACCAGTTCCCCAAGCTGGCTCTCTGCACCAGCAAAAACACCAGAGCACGGAAGAAATTACTTGCCTGCAAACTGAAAGAGGTGAAAACCACCAATTTAAAGAGAGTTTGGAAACATGGAACCCTGCTATCAGTTCCTTAGGAATCTCCACACTTCTTTAAATATTCAGTAAGAAATAAATGACCTCTTAAATTTGGAACCACAGACAAATATGACCTAACAACTGCAATGCTTCAGTTACACATTAACAACAGGTACGCCTATTGTAGCAGCTGTTAAAAAAAACAAACAAACAGACTGGCATCCAGAAATCTCATTTCTATTTCAGACTTTGCAGACTTGAACAAATCACTTAAACCTAACGTGAAATGAATTCCACTATAGCTTGGTACAAACCACCAATATTTGCAGGAAAAAAAAATGTTACTGTCAGCATGGGGCTTCAACATGAATGCTGGTACCTACTGTAACTAAGAGACATAGCTAAAACCCCACAAAGTTAAACAAAAGATCCTCAGTCTAATAAACCAGGAAGTAACATATCAGCCAGCTTCCTAAGCTTTAGAAAAGAAAAAAACAAAAGTTACAGGTACATAACACTGCCAGATTACATACCAAGGTTTCATTTTTTACCATTGCTTCAAGCCAATTGAAATCAACACTTTTAAACAAAACAGCCACAAACAAGCTAGCAGGAGGATACTCGTGTTCAGAAAGGGGGGCTCCTTCTGGGTAAGTCATCCGTATAGTCGTTTTGTTACCAACATGATCCATGTATCCTTGAACTGGTGCATCATTTAACCTAACAACAAAAAAAAACACCAGAGAGAAACTGCATTTAATAAACACAGGATACAGTCTCATTAAAGCAGCAGACACTAAGCAAAGAACTTGTATTTGGCCCACAGATTTTTAACAGAGCAGAGTACAGCATTTGCTCAGTATCTCCATGTTCCTCGCCTCACACTCATCCATCCCTTATTTTTGAGAGGAAGCCAATTCTATTTCTGGATTAACTGGCACAAGTGCAAAACTTCAAAGAGAAGCCTGAATAGAAAAGTAACTTAAAACAGCATTGCAGAATTTCATATTGATTGCCTTGTGCCAACTCAGGCTTAAAAGCAGAAGGGAAAAGACAAGACACAGGAAGTTGCCTGCATTTTTTTTTTTTTATATCTATATATACACACAGACACACACAGAGAGGTATTACATATATAAAGGCATTCAAATTATCCCTTCAATACAATGTAATGCATCCTGTGGGCTTACATCATTTCAACTCAGCAAAAATTTCAGATGATAGCACACTGCTGACAAGAACAGCATCACACAGCTCCATCAGTTCTGCAGAACAGCGTAAGTCCCACAAACTTTGCTATACCAACAGAAAAGTCACCTTTGCACTGCCAACACCAATTTCAGACAACAGTGAATGCAAATTCTCTGCCCCTCCACATGCTAACAGGTTTGTTTACCTTTGTATAAGAGGTATCAACTCACTGTATCAAGTCTTCCCTTTTTAATAGATCAAGTCTTAGTTTACAAAGCAATTTGGGAAAATGCTTGTATTAAATTTATGTGTGACTTTACATGATTCAAAACACAAAGGAGAGTTCAAACAGTAATGTTCAGAAGACATGAATACAGAGCATGTATTCATTTAATTCAGACATAAGAAAACATGGGTAATCACAGAAAGCACGTACTGATCTTGTAAAGATAAGGAAAGACAGGCATGCTATACAGTGTGTAAGCAAATCCTACACTGAAACACCAATTACTTTTTATTGTGTTTGAAATAGCTGTTAAAAAAATCCTTCAAGTAAGTGCCCCAACTAACCATGGGGGAAAAGGCAGAAGTGAGTCTTAAAGCCTACCTCTAAAAGCTTAAACATATAAATGGATAAAACCAGGATTGTCTACTTGTCTATGATTTCACTCATTTCTATCTCCTTTCTGCCCATGGTTTTTTTCTATCTGAAGTCCAAAAATAATTACACTGAATTCCTGTCTTGTGAACACAACAATTTACTTTGCTCCTAAGACTTCAAATTCCATCAAGTCACAGGTAAATTTCTCAAAAGCATTTTCAGAAATAGTCTGAGAGTTACACAAATGTTGGAGATACTCTCCCCTTAAAAAACAAAGTCAGCACATGAGATAAAGTTGAAGTAGTTGGAATCCTTAAATGGAAAATACATACCTTATAACAATATCAAACTGATTCAATAAGTGACCCAGCTCTGATCCATGAAGAATTCCACCACTGCCAACAACAACACAACGCTTACAGTGTTTCGACTTTAAATCTTCTGGTAAATCATGCTCAGGTAAGAGTTCAAGCAGATTTTTAAGCTTATCAAAAAACTTGTGAAATCCAAAAGGAGGTTCATATTTAAATAAACCTTCATCTTCATTTATATTTTTTCTCACAAAGGGAGATATGTCCATGCTATATTTCTCTGCAAATAACTTCCCCATTTCTTTCTTCACATAAGAAGGCCGGCACTGTTCCTGCAATGCGGCACTGGCATACTGTTGTGCTCTCTAGAACAAAACATACGTGATTTCAGTCAGGAAAGTCAGCTTTGGGAACATACAAAACCTCTTAATGCAACCCACCAACTGTCCACTGGCAGTTTAGCAGTGGGGTTTATAAAGAAAGCATAAACATGGAAACACAAGACATTTTAAAGCATTCACTCAAATGCAGATACTAACCAGCAGGGTGAAAATCTGCAAAGGAATGTCTCTCCATCCAATCACTTAAATCTGGATAGATTTTCTAAAGAATAAATTAGGCTACTAGAAGAGATAAGTGAGCGGTTTGGGAACATTTGTACTGTTACTTACAAATGCAGATTTTAAAAAAAAAAAATAAAAATCTAGATGTACTTCTACCCACCTAATTCAGCAGCAAGCCAGCAAGTGGAGTTCTATTCCACTGCTCAAATGTATGTGTACCCCGAGTTCTGCCTGTGGTAGGATTTTACCAGACACATCCACTGGGTAAAAGTCGTGTGAAATGGCAGCCTGGACTTCCTTACTAACCAAAATGAAACAATACTTCTAGAAGAAGTGGTATTGCTAATGACTAAAACATAACTTTAAAAGACAGAAGTGTTTCAATTCTTATTTCAAAGACTAGTCACCGAAATAAAAGACTACAGTTCTGTATTGCATAAAAAGATTAAGCTGTCAGATAAAACTACACATTGATCCATCTCATTAAAAAAAAAAAAATACCAAAAAACTATTCATGAACGTTTTTTAGAAATCTGAAAAAAGAAAGCCAGTATCTGATGTAAGGAAGAAAAACAGCAAAGGTACTATTTTTCTCAGTTAAGCTGAATCTTTTTGCATGTTCTCTTTCCTGATACATCTCTGCTGGTCTTTCCGGCACTGTAATAAAAAACACCACGAGCAAACACAAGGGTCAGAGTCAAGATTCAAACCCAGTGCTATCTCAGTTCTCCTCCTGTACTGTTAAGGAAAGGGAAGCGTGCATCTGGGTGCACAAGGAGGGAAGTTGTGCTGCTTTTATTTATTTAAACAGGATTATTCGATAGAACTGCCTCTGTCACCATTACAAAGGTCTCTGCAAGACTAGGTATAAATACCACACTTCTTCCTGGGCAAAGCACAACTGAGCAACTCCACGCTGTGCTTTGCCAGAGTCAGAACATCTTTGGAAAAGCCTCATTTTTAAGGCTGACAGTTGTGCCTCCTATCAGTAACAATTAATGCCAATCAGTGGACAACTGACCCAAACAGTTTGCAATTGGCTACTACCTAACTAGACAAAGAGTAATGCTATTGCCTCATCATTCATCAAACACAAACTAAATTAATCATGAGACAGCAATAAACACAGTACATGCAGTTCTTAGGTTTGCTTGGGTTAAGGTGGTAGTTTTCTGGAAGCAAGAATATGTTACTGAGAAAAGAAATAAGTGAAATAAGAAGAAAAGGGTATGCAAAGAAGCTCAGAAGGGGAAAAACGTGCACTGAAGGAGGTGGGGGAGGAGGCACATGCAGCACTGTTAAGATGAGACTATCGTAAATCAGGGCTTCTGCTATAAATTGTGTCTTAGCATTGAGACACCCAAAGACAGAAATGTAACAATTCTAAGCCAGGGTAAGTACTATTATAAAAAGAGGTTAAATAGCAAAGGCTGAGAAATGTCAGCAAGAATTGAGAGCGCTTTATTGGTGTCTGCTACATCAGCACAAAAGCCACATGCAAACCTGTAGCTGAACTAAGTAGCTGCTGCCTTAAATAAAGAAATGAACCAAGAGCTGCACCCTCCTGCACATTTGCCCTGTGATTCCAAAAACATCTGAGCAGCTACAAGGCAAAGCAGATGAGGAAACTGGCTTAGGTAAAAATAAACCTAGGGTTTAATGGGTTGGGCTTAGTGCCTTTTTAAAAAAAAAAAAAAGTTACTTTTTATTTGCATCAATCACCAGTGTCATCTGCACTGACACAATAGTATGATGATGTGTTGTCCCAGTTTAAAATGTTATTCTAACAGTCACAGTTATCTCATTTTACCACTACAAATCCAATTTCTCTATGCACTTCTGTTGTCGCTCCTCAAGATCAAAAACCAGAAGTTCTGTGGCATGAAATGAAGCAAAATATATTTTCCCCTCACAAGATAATTTCAACATTCTAGTTCTTTGCTATAGAACCTTATAACTCTCATATTGTCAATTAATAACTTTTTTTAAGCCAAGTGAAGAAAATGCCAAAAAATACCAACCCTTACACGATCGAGGTCCACATATGGCATTCTTGTTCTGTCACATTCTTCAGGGCCAAAATGTAATTTGAGGATATAAAGGAAGCATCCTCCAACCACAAACAGTGCAAGAAGTCTAAAAACAAACAGGAGGGTGTAGGGGTACAAGAGGGGGGGGGGGGGGGGGGGGGGGGGGGGGGAATCATCTTTTTTTCCAGCAATCTATCAACTGTTAAATGAGTATTTTCAAACAAATTTAAGACAGTTGAAGAATTTCAAGTGAATACTTGCATTTGATTCAAACCAAGAAAAGAAAAGCTATTGCTTTGTTCACTGCAAGTCTTTCACAACTCTTCAGAGCTATCTGCAGGAAAGTATGGACATATATAGATGCTTTGATAAGGAAAATGTTGCATATTCACGCTCTGATTTAAGCAGTTCTATGCCTGCCTCATATACTTTAAATGCATCTCTGATGGGTCAAACAGAAACCAAAAGTGACTTTTGTTTTCCTACTTTAAAGGGCAACTCCATTTTGAAATATGTATTTTCATGCAATTTAAAAAAAAAAGGATGGAAGGACAAATTGCAAGATTTTGGGCCAATGGACACCACTCACAAGCAAAAGTTTCAACTCACTAGCAGGCCAGAATGCAGAATTTAGATGCTGAGTTTTATATGGAGAAGCCTAATTTAATTATGTACATCCCCAAAAACATGTAGCAGAAAAAAGAAAACAAAAAACCCACCCTCTAAAATTCAGTAATATAGACTATCCATATTTTTGATCTACTCATTTCTCATTCCTAAGGAATCTCACTGTTCAGCTCCAAATATTTACTTGGCTCATTTCATGTCTAAACTGGTTTGCAAAAATTACATCATTATTTGGTTAGAATTGCGGTTGTTGCTCGAGTGTGTAGTTTGAGCTTTATTATTGATTTTCATTTCCTATGGTTTCCTAAGGACTGGGTGGGTTTTAAATGTCTTTAAAAAAATATACAACCTACTAAGTGTTCAGTGCTTCTTGAAACTCTTTAGGATGAAGTTAATACAGGCTTCCACGATTTTTAAAACCTTGTAACATAGGGGCTAACAGACACAATCCTGGCACTTAACTTGCAGGATGTATTGCAAATAAGGCGGCTACTGGAAAAGCAGAACTATTCCTGCATCTGATTTAACTAAATTAAATTTTGCACTGATATGGGCTCTCCAACCTAACTAGCACGTTAGGCTGCAACCCCCGGAAATCGGCTGACTGGCAGAAACTGGGGATTCACAGAGAGATGAATGAGGCTGGTTTTCCTCCACAGACGTTTATCAAGTATATCTAGATTCATATGGGGCTGCACCATTCAGGTGCTCAAAACACCAGCAGATGTAACAGTTTGGCTTTGGGGTTTTTAAGCTGTAAGAGCTAATAATTGACATGGCAGAGAGGCATGACAGTAGTGAGCTTTTTTGATTTAAAATATGGTTCTGGATGTACACTAGCACACATTCATTAATTCCAATTTGATGTTAGAGTACAATGAAGTAATGAAGATTTTTGTGATGTAGCATTCCAGAACTCTTCATAAAAAATTAACTATGAGGGGACACCTCCCCAAAATACCCACTAAACACCCACTGCCCTTCAATTTCTTCAGTTACCAGACTGTACAAAAGCCTCAATATTGTAACTTGTCTGGATACAAAAAAAAAAAAAAAAAAAAAAAAAAAAAGATTGGAAATACTTGTGGGTGAAGTACTAGGATCTCACATTGGCTTGGGAAAACAGGTACTACTACGAGAGAGCCTAGGCTCCTCCAAGCGTTTTAGGTGCCCCAGGGAAAGCTGCGTGCCTAATTCTCCATTCAGTTCCTGCGGCAATCTCATCCCTTGATTTTTGCATCCTTTTTGTAACTGCCCCAGCTAAAGGGAGAGACACTGACCTCTATATTGCCATGACAATGACACTTACTTGCGAGTACCTTTTAAAAACCTGCTTGGTCTTCTCATCTTTATGTGCAGCCACCTTACACCATTGCACAGGAGGTGAACAATCACTTTTCAGCTTTCCAGAGTTATCATCACTCAGCATTGCTGTAAAAAAGAAAAAAAATACCCAACATTTTATCACAACTTTTTATGAATCAAAAAAAGTTCACAGGACATCCAGTGACTGTTCACTTATTCTGCTTCCCAGAGAAGACTGTGATTCTTGGTTATCGTGTCAGGAATCTTGAATCGCTCCTGACCCCTTTATGATCAAGAATATACTCATTTCAGATGCACTGCCAGGACATGATTCTAAAAATATGTATGTGTTGCCAGGTACAGGTCTGTACATTCTTCATAAGCCTAAAGTCTAATAACTGCAACTGCATCAGTTACTATCAAACATTATTGTTTGATCTTGGTCAAACAACATTTTGTTTGAGCAATTATTAGACTCTGGACAGGAAAAAAAAAATTCTACATAGTATGGTCATGGTATTTAGGATCCCTGAATCAAAATGCCCAAGCACTATGCTATCCTGCAAGCTTCAAGCATGCTCCCAGCATGCAGAACCTGCACAAACCATCCCATCCTCAAAACCAGAGTCTACATCTCAAATCAACTCCCTGATTTCCCTGAGATTAAGCAAACTTGTCTCATCTTCAGTCTGAATCTACTGCTGAGCTCTTCAGAAGACCCAACAACATGGTCAGCAACTTCACCAGCAAGCACCAAAGAGCCTGTGCAGGAAATTTTGCTTGGCAGTCAGCAGGACCAAGAGGCTGCCAGCACAAGACCAGTTTCCGTGCACAGCAGCACCTCCCCTCCAACAAATATTGTGAACCCAGCAGGAACGCACAGCAGTGCCTCACAGGTGGGCAAGTCACTGATCATAAGCTAACGAGAAGCAAAGCTCAGTGCTTACTGTTTGGAAGCTCCCATGAGTTTCTACCAGCATGCTTCAATTCTGATTTTTGAGAGGAAAATGCAGGCTGCCACATCAACTTCTCACAGGCTGCTGCCACTAACCAAAGATGTAAGCAAAACCAGAAACACCGTGCAAAGCCTACCCACGTGAGCCTGCTGGTTTTGCCCTGAAAGGAAGACATACACGGGCAAGGGTTTTTCCGAAGAGATACACGGGCAAGGGTTTTTCCTGCCTCAACAATCTCCAGAAGCAGCACTCCCTTTGATCGGCCAACCATGGAAGGGTGCAGTCTGATCCTCCACAATAGAGGACTTCAGCCATACTAGTTCCCTTTGATCTCAGTGCTTAACCTTCTCTGCTCTCTACTGCAAAGATGTTCACACTCTTCTGTTCTCCTGCCAGAAGCGCTGTCACAAGGAGTTTAAAAAAAAAACAAAAACGAGTAGGACTAAGGAAAGGCTTTTATCTAAGAATGATTTTCCACATTCTCTTTTATTTTATATAGCTGTATGGCCCATTTGAACTAGCCTGTATTGCCACTTGAAAACACTGGGTTTTTGAACAACTGACCTTCTTAAACACCAGGATGAAAATGATGAGACAGAAGCGTCCCCTCTAGATCTCAAATCCAGCCCAGTGGAATTTCAGGGATATCTAATCCAGAGGATGACTCAAAGTCTCTCTCTCCTTGCACAGTCATACATAATTTCTCAGTAACAAATCTGACACAATGTGGAAGGTCAAAAGCCACAAAACGTGGTGAGACAGGGTGGGACAAGGAGAAAGAAAGAACACCCACCAGCACCTTAAGTCTTTTGAAGAGCAGACAACAGTTAAGTGATGCTTTCTAGAGTCACCTACAAGTGGTCATAACCCACAAAACAGAGCAAGGCAAAAAAAAAAAAAAAAAAAAACCAACCCAAACCCTACTGGTTTTTACTCCCAGAAAATTTAACACTTACACCACAAACATTGGTAACTTGGTTATTACAATACTACTAAGAACTTCAAATTACCCACCTATAGCTGTACGTATTAATTGCATAGACTCTGAACTGCACACCCATTTGTAGGCCTTTGTCATAAAGCAGCTTACTCCTAAACAATGCTTTTTCATCCATCTGAAAGCACTGTACAGCCGAGGTCAGTACCATTATGTTCATCTTGGAACAGGGTAAAACGAAACCCAAGGGGTAAGTGACACCACAAGGTCCCCCAGAATGCTAGCAGTTAAGCTAGAAAGGAAATCCAGTTCCAGTCTCCCACACAATCGGCACAAGAAGGACACAAGATGACAGGTAGGATTGTTTGCTTCTACAGTACTGAAACCCATAGAGATCAAAGGTGAGGGCCAAGATGTAAAATTAAAAAAAAAAAAATTAAGAAATGGTAAATTAGGTGCTAGATTTTGTGGGTTTTTTTGTGGTTGCTTTTTTTTTTTTTAACAGATGTAAAAAACGTTTGAGCCATCTGTTAAGCAGAGCCTCTCAACTGAAGTAACCTAAAAATATGAAAAATTTACTGCTTTATCTTCTGTTCTTTTTTTAACAATGTCATTAAAAAAACGTGATTTGAAAATCAGTATAAAACTCTCCCAGTTCCCTCCCACATCCTCAAACCCTGTTCAACTCTCTTTAATGGGAAAAATAGTCTTGAATCTGGATTTTGATTTTTTTTTTCCATAGAATCACAGACTGGTTTGGGTTGGAAGGGACCTTAAAGCCCATCTAGTTCCAAGCCCCTGCCATGGGCAGGGACACCCTCCACTAGACCAGGTTGCCCAAAGCCCCATCCAGCCTGGCCTTGAACACTTCCAGGGAGGGGGCATCCACAGCTTCTCTGGGAAACCTGTGCCAGTGCCTCAACACCCTCACAGGGAAGGATTTCTTCCTGATATCTCATCTAAATCTCCCCTCCTTCAGCTTAAGGCCATTACCCCTTGTCCTATCACTCCATGCCCTCGTAAACAGTCCTTTTAGGGACTGGAAGGCTGCTGTAAGGTCTCCCCAGAGCATTCTCTTCTCCCCGCTGAACCATCCCAACTCTCTCAGCCTGTCTTCATAGGAGAGTTGCTCCAGCCCTCTGATCATCTTTGTGGCCTCCTCTGGACTCGCTCCAACAGCTCCATGTCTTTCTTGTACTGAGGCCCCCAGAGCTGGATGCAGTACTCCAGGTGGGGTCTCACTAGAGTGGAGTAGAGGGGGAGAATCACCTCCCTTGAGGTGACGACATTTTAAGTAATATTATTTATTGCCAATTAATACAACTTCTAATCACCAATTCCAATATTGAAAAAAAAACAATTTAACCCATAAGTAAACATACCTTTCCTTCCCCAGGCTAAACTTAAGCCAAGCACTTCCTTGTCTCAATTTCACTTATTTTTGCCACAGGCTACACATGGAGCCTGTCCCAACTCCTTTGGGGAGGTGACGGGCAGTGCAGGAGCTTGGGGTGATGTGCATAATGGCTTCTGTCTGCAGCTCCTCTGTGATTCTCAACGTCTTTCTTCTGCTCCTTGGTGCTTCTTACCAGCTTACCTGCTCTGGCATAGGTGGCCCACAAGTCCCCTGGGGTGTCCCTTCTCTGGGACTTTCCCTCCCAAGTGTCCTAATCTACCCATGATACCTTCAGATCCTTCCTACACTTTCAAACTTCTTCCTTTCTTCACTGGAAACAATCATAATTAAATACATTTTGCAAATAATCTCTACCCTGTTTAAAAAAAAAAATCATAATCATTTATATTTTTTTAAAATCAACTGTAGATTAAACCCTGTCCCAATAATTTTCAGGAAGAAAAATGATAATACAAAGAATAAAAAACCTGAAGCTAAGGACAGTTAGTTGTGCAACTCATTATACACAGAGGACTCTCAAGTGGCAAGTGCTGTACAGTCAAACTGCTACCTTACAACTGCAATGGATTAGAGGTATTTTATTCATCCAAAACACAGTCTTTCTTACACACAAAGCCAATTTGGAAACCTATTCTTTTGTAACTTCTAAAATTTGTTATTAAAAAAAATAACGAAACAACCAACCTAGAACAACATATATTGATGGCAGAAAGAAGTTTAGCCTATAATATGGTTATAAGCACCTACATTGATTACATTAGCATATAAGGTGTCTTACAAAATGACCTTTGACTGGTAAAGCTTTTTAATTAAACTACAGAAAGTAAAAAACAACATTGTCTGTACAGTCTGCAATTAATTTGGTCAAGATCTGTCTCCTCAGAAAATAATACTGAACCCTACACTTGTGGACCCAACTGGCAAAAAGTGAAACAAGGAGTAAATGAAAATTTCAGAGCAGCTGACAAGACACTCAGCAGAGTGAGAGTCTGTGAGATACACTCAACATTTACTCAACAGTAAATGAAAATTTCAGAGCAGCAGACAGGGCACCAACAAGATCACAGATGAAAATTATTTTGCCTGGAGCCATGAATACCAGCCAGAGTCAACAGTACCTTAAAGGCATTAGCATTTTTCTCTTCTTGTCTTACAATGCTCTACTTGTATTTTCTTCTAATTGTTTAATGGCTCAATCCTTCCTCCTCTTTGCAACATCAACCACCAACTAACTCATGAAATCACTAATAATCTTACATTATTGTGTCTATTTGCCCAGTCTTTTCCTTTAGGAAGGATACGCATAGCTAGGCTACAACTTGCTCTTAACCTTGGATTACCCAGATCGAACACAAAAAAAGTGGTTCTGGCTCAAATTCAGTCCAATTATCAGCTTAGAGATATTCAGAGTGTAACACCACTGCTTCCTTTCAGCAGCATTCACCGGAAGCCTTACGGACATTAATAGTGCCTGCTAAAATAACGTTATAGGCAAAGAACTCTTAGTGGGGCTCTGAATGACAGTTCAACGTTCATAAAAGGGATCACACCTTGATTTCACTTCTGCCTTGGCACCCTCCTCTCTAGTCAAGCTTTCCAAGCTTTTCTAAGTGTTTCTGCGAAACCTCTTTCAGGTGCTCTGAAGTGAGGAACAGCAAAAATCCATAATACATAATGCACAGGAAATATCAACAAGATGTGCTTGAACACTTAAGAGGGTAGCTGATGCTTTGAGACAGATGAAAACAGTATCTGAATTTGAAATTTTTCTGACTCCCAAATGAGCCACAGAAAGTCAGTGTTCCAGCCAAGCAGGACGAAACTGGTGAGTTAAAGCACTGCCATTGTGAACAGTGTGGTACCAAGAAGATAAGTTTATTTCTTGCAGAGGAAGCTTTTAAGCCCTCATCATTTTTGATTTTTTTTTTTTTTTTTTTTTTTTTTTTTATTTTTTTTTTTTTAAAAAACAGCGCCGCCCCT